>JAZHYW010067378.1:0-38347 GCA_037355805.1 Ixodes ricinus | reverse complement strand
TAAGTGCACATCTAAGCCTCATCGTCTTAATACCAGAATAAGTTACGTTTACCTACGTGGTACCGAATATATATAATCCAAGTACCACCAAAACCCCAGCAATAACTTCCCTAATAAAAAAAGAAAGAAAACATAAGGTTTATCGAAAACCTACTGATATAAACACGGCAATCTCGTGGTCTCCAAGTTGACTACTGGTTAGGCAAACAGTTCTCTAAAGCTTTAGTTATCTAGGCACTTTAAAATGCACTGACTTGATATTCAATTCATTAAAGAAGCTACAACATCGGCGCTTTTTCTTACATTTTACTCAGACACGTATTGAAGGCACTAAACTTTACAGCTGAGACTACTGCCCTAAATGAGCACTTTCAGTCAGACTCTAGTCGGTGACAGGTTAAGAGGAGTGGAAGCTCCTCCCACCTCTTTCCTCCTTAGCAGAGCGGACGCTGGAGAGAGGTCGCTTCCTCTCCGGCGTTTGCTAAAGTCGAAAGACGTGGAAGGAGCTTCCCGTGAACTTTTAGCCTGTCACCGACTATAGCAGTTTCTATGGCAGCTAGCTCTTTAATTTGGAACAAAAAGTAGAAGAAACTGGTGACCGTTTGCACGCACTGACTGTGTCAAGGTGTTTAGAATATATGGCGACTCTCTCACGTATTTGATGACTCTATTGCTCGTTTTAAATATCTACACACACAACAAGAATGAAAAAAACTTTCAATTGTTACATTATACGTTAAATAGTTTACCTGCAATTCAAGGAGTTAAGGCTGGACTTCATGGAGCGAATGGACGACGAATACGAACTTCGCCCGGCGGCACGTTCGCTTGGCGCGAGGTGCAGCGCCCCCTGACACCTCACTCAGCATCGTCAGCATATACACAAGTAAAACATATATAACGACAAGAAAATAACAAATGGAACCCAACAGGCGTATGTATATGTACATATATATCATAAAATAAACGTGATTTCTAAAATCAATCGTTTTCACAATTTTTCGTTAGAGTACATTTGGTTGGTTATTTGGATCTTTTGAGATATTTTTTATGTGAATATCTTGTTTAATGAGCTCTTTAATGATGGATGGTACAACGTGCTGAAGCATTTGCAACCCATAATTAGTTCTCGATGGCGACACTTCTCAATACTCTGAACATCGTGTATGAGGCCTACACAGGGTTTGAAACAAATTTAATAACGTATTAAGAAATGGTTTGTTATTATGATAAATAATATTTTTATATTTATAAATTAGCGTTTGTATATACATCTGGACAACCCGCGTTACGCTAAATTTTGAAAATAACACATGTGTATGGCTGTCGTATGCTACATTCTCTACTAAACTGAGAACCTTTTTTGTGTTATGTATAATGTGTCCACGTTTCCTTTAGTCGTATCACCCCAGACGAGTTGGCAATCATTTAGATGCGAAAGAAAGAACGAGTTATACAAAATAATTTTGACTTGTTCCGGCACATAAAAGTCGTGCTTGAAAATTATACTCAATATTTTCGACGTGTTCGATCCAACTCATGTACTGGATAAAAAGTACTGTTAATATCTTTATGGAGGAACAACTTTTGTGATAGACGTATCTAACATGAGCGCTGTATTTAAATTATACTGTAGCACTTTTAAGGTTGTATACTGCGACTTTAGCTTTAATGTTATTCATTTTTGTTTACTGTTGCCCATGTACTAGGGTCTTTTTAAATGTCATTCGCTTTACACACATTAATTAATGATAATATTGGTTCCTTTGAAAAGTATGCTCGTATCGACAGCATACGTTATTATCTGGACATCTCCAAAACATTTACGATTTCGTTAATGTACAGGTTGAATAATACAGGTCCTAACACACTTTCCTGCGGTACATCCGCACGTAGTTATTTTATATCAGAAAAATGTGTATTAATCTACACGCACTAAAAACGATAGCTTAAATAACTCCTAACTAATTACAACGCGTTTCCATAGATACCATATATACGAAGTTTACTTGTTAGTGTTTTATGATTTAACCGATCGAGCACTTTCGAAATATCTATAAAAATTCTCAAAGTTAACTTTTTACTATATTTATGTTTACTAAAATTATCTCTTTTATATTCAACAATGCAAGTTCGGTAGATCGTCCTTTTTTTAATCCGAACTGAAAATTTGTGGTAACTGAACATTTTCGCAAATAGATTTAACCGAAAGTGTGTAATTTTTTCCAGACCTTTCGAAAATATGGGAAACACTGACACTGGTCTAGAAGGGGAGAGATCATTTTTATCGCCGGATTTGTAAATTATCGATACTTTGGCCAGTCGCATCTTTTAGTAACGATGTCCTGTGGGAGAGAGGTTAAAAAAATAAGTTAACAAAGGGGCGATTAATGCAATCACGTATTTGACAGGTCCCAGATGGCGGAAGAGTATAGAATACGCTTCCGCCATCTGGAGTTATTATTAAAACTAACTTAATTAACCATTTAGAGTCAGCCGAAAACCGAACAGCCCGATACATCTGGTTGTCGTATGACTACACCACTAGTATGTTCTCACTAGAAAGACAACTTCAAACTTCCACCCTTTCAAACCCAAAGGAAGCTATACCGTAATAAGGTCCAGAACTGGGCCAGTTGGAAAACAGCTCAGAAAACACGGACTACGAAGAGGAACAAACACGACAGGACAATGCTGTAATGCTGAAGCTATACCGCCTTTGCCTTTTTTATGAACTTCACAATCATTGCCCAGAGCTAAAATGCGCCCCCCCCCTCCCTTCCATCTCGATAGAACATCATACTTACGGAGAAAATATATATATATGAACGAAGACAACAAAATCTCAAGCTCAGCTGAGTTTGAGCTGGGTTTGTAATTTGTTGTTTTCGACCGTTTTCTTTTTTTTCCCTCATATCAGGGTTTACAAATATGTCGTTTCCAAACGAGCTCGCATGCACTCTCTCACTTCTTAAAATATCATCCTGCCTAAATAGCCCTTGTCCGCTCACACGGATTTGCGGTAAAGATAATGCGTTTAACGAATCATTTCCTTTCATGCCATCACCGAATGAAACCAGCTGCCATCCTCAGTCATAAGCGCCCCTGTTGCAGCAGAGTTGTATAATCTTCTACGAGCCCATTTAAATTGAATACACGTACAACTTTTGCTGTTTTGACTTACGTATATTTTGTTGATGTTGAGTGTCGCTTGCCCCCCCCCTCCTATCTGATGTCCTGACCGGGCCATTAAGGGTGAAATGAGTAAAATTTGTCATGTCACCCTCCTCGTTAAAACGCGGGATTGGACAGGATATCATTGGTCTGCCGGTACACGTATCCAATCGGTGCTTCACTCACTCGTCCAACCGAATTTTGATGCACTATTTGTCTATGCCAATCGAATGCTGCGTGAGAAAAAGCAAGTAATTTATGCTGGTTGCCCACACAGCTTGGGTGTGATTTTCGCCGAGGTGGGAGCGAGAGCAGTTTTGACTGCTGAGTGAACGGTTCGTCTTAGCGTCTTATTGGGCACGCGATATTGTCCAATAAAAGTTTTTCGGTTCCTTCGGGAGTCCATGATGGGACAACATTTTGGTGAGAGCTCACTACTATACGCAAATGGCGAGAGCAATCTCGCGCCGTCTTAAGTGCTTGTCCCCAGTGCTCCTTCATCCGCCAGTCGATGCCAGCTTACGTACGGCGGGAGAACAAGGTAGGATTTGAAAAGAAAACAGGGGATGCGGATTGCTTTCAACGTGAAATAGCAGACGGTCAAAACTTCAGTCTGCGTTCGAGATCACTTTACCTCAGCACTCGGTTCGTAGCAGACGATCCACTGTTTGTTTCTGTTAGCAAACGACGTACGGGCTTTTCTTGTTTGGTTTTCGTCTGTGAAGGACTCTTCATAGCTGACAAACCCCGTTCTTCGCTCCGGTTTGGAGACGAAGCGTCTGGAAACGGTTTCTTAGCTTGATCCGTGCACGGAGGCAAATTTGACCTCGCTCTCGCTCTCTCGATGACCAAATTCGGAACCCTGGAGTGAACTGCTAAGAGCGTGTCTGCTCGATCTCCTGTTTAATAACAATACAAACAATCCCGTGTCATTAAAAAAAATAAAACAAGGAGGTCTTCGACACGTGGACGGCGGGCACAATGGCACTTAAGAAATATACTGTCTTCGGTCTCTTGAATCGGTGGTTTTCGTTTTTATGAAGTGTTCGAGAAACGTTTTGCCGGTGTCTTTCATGAATGTGACATCCCCACAGTAAATGGGCAGTCCTTCACACACAATGCGGGTGAAATAAAGAGGTGAAGTTCGTCTGCCCCATAGGCACAACAATAGACCATTCCGAAAATACGCAACGGCTCCACCGTCTTCTCAACGCATTACGACAATTCAATGCACGACGCGCGGAAAAGTACCCATGAATAAAACAAAACTATTCATGTTGGTTTAGCATTTTGCGTTTCTTGAACGCAAAAAGGGCAAGACGATAACAAAGCAGGCATACGTGTTGGCTTTGCTATGTGTTCGGGTTGTTTTCCTTTTGTTCCGAACTCCTGGTACGAGAGGAGGAATTTCACCGCTTCCCAGATATACGGAGTGAACATGTCGGCCCGAGCGTGCATAAGAACGGTCCTACGATTTCCCGCGCCGCTCGGTGCGGCTTATACAGAAATGGTCTATGCGCTCTATAGACAATCCTATGGTTATTTATCACCATGTATGGTCCCCTATGGTTGACCACAAAACTCTACAGAACTAGCTATAGCCAGCTATAGAACATTCTTTGGCACTATTTTTTGCGGTTGTGGTCGTGACAAACTTTTAAGATAATAGGAACTGGTAAAAAATATAGTAATCTTTATTTGTTTAGGAGCGCGGCGACACCACAGAAAGGCAACAGCCAGTACCGCGGTGCTGCGTCTAGTGATGGTGATTATCTGATGACACTATATACAAGATGAGGACCAATCCTAGCAAGCGTTTACTAACTCTTGCTAGTATTGGGCCAGGCGAGACAAGCTTTTTCGTTTCTGGCCGACTAACAGGCCCGTTTTGCACATGATGTTTGCAGTTAGCCTACTGCTTTGATTGTTAGTGTGTTTTGTCATACACCGTGGATTCGACTTATCATTAATATAACTATAGTTTTATCAGCCATACGAACGTTGCCTCTGCTACTACTAATTCCACTCCATCCTTAATAAAACTAAGTTTTATCAGTCTTGCGAACGTCGCCTCTACTACTACTAATTCCACTTCCTAGCATCTGTCCACCGGATCATCGTAATTCTTCCTCTCTGGATTCTGATAAATTCCTTAATGCCCTAACTCTTTCGTGGAGAAGAAGTCGAACGTATCGTTGCTGATCCTGAGCTCGTCTCAATAGTTTTTCTTATTTAAGCAAGGTTCTGTCTTCCTTGGCCAGCTTAACATAACATTTTATTCGAATTGGGCCGATCGGTCATATCCCATGAACGAGGCCGGCCCTTCCTCCGGCCAGGACTATGACTGGCCGTAGGAAGAATCCTCTATGGGTATGTCAAGTGCTTCCAGCATAATCTCTTACAACAAGAACACTTCCGATGATCCCAGTGACGGCTCCAACCCACATAATCCGGTTCAGCTAGCCGCAAAAACTCAGATTCTAGCAGCTCCGAGTAAAGTAATAAGACCGTCAACAATACAAAAGAAGCACATCCCCACCTCGTAGAGGTACTGAAGCCTAATGATCTATTCAAAATAATCGCCACAGTCAATCAGCTGAAATTCACCGAAAGACTACAGATGATTGATCCAGATAGACTCATCCTTCTCAGGCCAAACCGAAGGCTAAATCTCCTTGTTATAAACACAAGAAACAGAGACACCAGCAAAATTTCTGCTTTCACTGACCGCCACCGCCATCAGAGGCATTCCTGTCCAGGCCTACGAGCCTTCTCCTCGTGAATCGGTGATAGGAGTTGCGTGCGGAGTACCATCGGGCATAAACGACGCGGAACTTCAGATGGCTATAGGAGCTACGGCACCTGTTATCTCCGTTCGTCGACTAGGCACGTCCGAAGTTGTTAAGGTTGTCCTCAACACAGACACTTTGCCGGTATACAGAACGATTGGATATATAAGAAACAGGATAAACTGTAGGCAGAGAAACCTCGCCAATGCTCGAAATGCAATGGGTTTGGTCACATTCAAACCGTGTACACGAAAGAACCACGTTGCACACGCGGCGGGTGACCACATGAACGCACCGGCTGCGATGCAGAAAACCTCATGTGCACGAACTGCGGCAAAGCTCAAGGCTTGACATTTCATCTCTGTCTGGCATTTCAAAGAAGACAAAGATATACAAGTACAAAAGCCAAGTTAAATTTAGATATGCGTCAGCGAAAGCGGCTCTGCTAGCATCAAAAAAGCAACTGGTAGAATAAAACCCGAAAGCGATTGCTTAAAAAACAACAACAGAAAAACAACACAACAGTAAACGTTTGCAGCTCTAGAACTCCCGACTAGCGAACCTTACTCATGAGCAGAACAGCCCATGCGAGACATCCGAAAATATACGCGAAAAGAAAGACAAGTAATCCCTCATTCAAGCTGAACACTGAAGAGGAATTTCCAACTATTCCCACACAAGTTTCAAAATCCACTGATAAAGCAGAAAAAAAAAAGACAGTCTAAAAACCCATGTCTGAGGCCAAGATTCAGACAGTTGTCAATGTCCTCTGCAATGTTATTTGCTCTTGTGATTCGCCTAAAGACGAAACGCTTACTACGTTAATTGATGCTGCCTCTTATTCGTAATGATCTGGTGTCACTAGATAAACTTCAAAGCGAGGCCACTGTCCTTCAAGGGAACGCAAGAGGTTTTGAAAATAGGCTGTCAAATGTTCGACATTATCTCTACAAACACCATTTTCCTATAGTGGCAAAATCGGAATCAAAAGTAGGACCGAACTATAAGATTATCCGGTTATGAACTAATGCACTCGCATAGAAAAACCGGTTTTAGCAGAGTATTACTCGGCACTCGAAAAAAAATCTATATTTTATTGAGCACAATATTCCGTCCCATAGGGCAAGTGAATATATTGCTGGGACTATAAGAAAAGCCGATTTCCCCTTCACTGTTACGACTGGTTATATACCCCTTGGAGCAGAATTTGACTATAAGAGACTTAAATCTATTCTACAACAAACCCCGTCACCACTCAGGAGATTTTAAGGCTCACCACTCACTTGGGGGATTATGAAGAATAATGCTCAAGGAAGGGCATTACTCGGAATTTCGCTACACCATAATCTCTTGATACTCCATGATGAAAGTCCGACATTCCTTAAATGTGTGTCAGTAAACAGCCCTTTAGATATTTCGTTTGCATCTTCAGCTCTCGCTGAGAACCTACGTGGTTCGCTGATATTAAAACTCACGGAAGTGACCATGCTTCTACATACACCACAGCGAGAGGTCTGCGTTGTTCCAAGGGCACTTCTCCGTACCTTATATGATACCTACTGGGGAATATTCCGAGAGAAATTGGAATTAGTCAGTTCTACGCTCACTGGAACAAAATCTTTTGTGAATGCCATAACATGATCCACTTCAGTAACAACGAACTCTTTCAACATGACAAACCCACAGACAACGGTCGATGGAGAATACCAGCGTCTTCGTGCCATCCCTCAGAGGGCTGAACGCAAAGCAAGAAAAACAAAAGTTGCTGGTATCTAGACTTCTAGACGAGCGCAAAAAGACGTTCAACGGCATTCAGACAGACTTTCACTGCCAATGTCGTTCTTTCTTATTGGCTGGTATCTCCATCTGAAAGTTGCAATTTTTGTACTTGTTCTCTCATTGGGCTTTTTTATGTGCCTTACTGGTTAGTTTTTGTATACTTCTGTTTGTGTCATCATGAGATGATATCCTTTATATAAAACTCATTGATGTAACCCCTTCTGCCTTGGTTGCCAAAAGGCAGCTGGCAGTATTGAATAAATAAAAAAATGGATAAAGACGCTGGAGGTCATTGAGTACCAGCCTTGATCCCAGGAAGCCAACTTATCAAATATGGCACATGATGCAAAGCCCGAGCGTAAGGCGAAAGCAAATTCACCCCTTTAGAGCCATCTTTACGAGACGACAAATATCCAAAACAGCCGTAGCAGAGAAGTGCTGCATCAAGATTACAAGCTGCCCTTCCACTAACAGTCACAGCAAAGGTGCACCAGCTATCCACGTCCCTCTAAGTGCATGTAATTATATGAATGAACGTTTAAACTTATATGATCTAGACATAGCACTCGCTACATCCAACACTTAGTCCTCTCCAGGTCCAGATGCCATAACGCTGCTCAGCATAACGTCACATGGTGGAAACAGCTAGAATTGCCCTTCTCACTTTATTCAACACCTCATGGGAGACTCTGCATTATACCCCCAGATTGGAAAATTGCTCTCGTCACACCACTTCTCAGCCAGGGTAACCAGCCCTCGATATCAATTTATATAGCCCGATTGGATTAACTAGCTGCATGAACAAAATTATGGAACGCATGCTGCTTGCAGGCATGGAGTGGTATCTTGAAAACAGTGGTCTCTCCATCATCCATGAGTGGTTTCCAACATGGAAGATGCAGTATTGACAAGGTTAGTGATCTAGCCTCTAGCATTGAGCAAATGAAATCAGTCAAGCAGGTGCACCACTGCTGTATTTGTTGGCATAACAGCAGCTTCGATTCGGTAGCACATGAAGCACTACTTTGCGACATGAAGGCGATTGGTTATCGGGGGAAGCATATTTACATGGTTTTCCAGTTACTTTGAAGAAAGAAAAGTCTACATTTCGCCACACGATGGCGATACAGGCTTTCATAAAATCAAACAGAGGGTTCCTCAAGGCAGGGTCTTCAGCCCAACGCTGTTTAGTATATGCCTTATAAGCCTTCTGAAGATAGTCTCATCGTCTGTACATGTATATTTATATGCTGACGATATATGTTTGTGGGCATCGAGCAAGTATCTCTAAACAGAGCCAGGCTACAACAAGCCGTCAGCATTACCGCACGGTACCTTAGTAACCGAGGCGTGTATATATCACCAGAGAAGTCAGCAGCAATGGCGTTTCCCATGAAACAAACGCACAAATACCCCATTACTTAAATGGAACCTCAATCCCATAGTCTCTAAACATACATTTTTGGGCGTGACTCTCGATATGCAAAATGACGTGGGGTCCCCATGTTGAACGGCTAAGGCAAAAGCTGACATCGTTTAAACATATAATCAAGATGATCAGTGCAACCAGATGGGGATGCTTCTTATCGGCGCCGATGACTCTGTACAACGCTCATTTTGTCGGTCTTTTGCGCAACCTTTTGCCTGTCATGCAGAATGTCTCGTGGTCTTGTTTCAACGAAGCCAAATGAGAGCCAAGCGTACGCACTTCGTGTCTGCTTAGGATTGCCAAAATGTACTTCCACCTCTGAAACTCTGGCAGAATCTTGAGCGAAATTTTCTGCAAACATTGCGAGCCCATCTTCGAACACAAAACCAGAGTGTGTAAACACCACCTGGTAGACACTGTAAAATATAGACCATTATCGGGATTTGCGCCAAGTTGTACGGTTCTAGAAGACTATATGCCAGGGGTGGCCAGGCTGACCCGGCCTACAGAGCCGCAAACAAAACCACGAAACTTCCAAGAGCCGCAGGGGGGGGGGGGGGGGAGGCAAACTTTCGTTCAGAGCAATAACCGAAACTCGAACTACTTTCAATCTATCCGAGTCAAAAACATTCCAACTGTACGTAAGGTAGGAGTAGCACAAGGCTACCAAACCGCAACCTGTCTTTCGATTTAAAACGCGTTCCATTTCCTTTTTGGGGATGTGCTCGTATGACCGGGAGGGAGGCGGGGGAGGGAGGTGGTAGGGGAGAAAGCGGCGAGCCGCACTTTAACACGCGAAGAGCCGCATGAGGCTCGCGAGCCGCAGGATGGCCACCCCTGCAGTATATGCCAGAGGTTGTCTCAGGCAGCTGCTATTCAAGAATATCCACCATGGAAGCACCCTATTAGGAAATAATGACACGCATATCAGGAATCACTAAAAAAGCGTCACCAGCCCTCTAATTACATAGATATTTCTCGAATTTATTCAAAACACTTACGTGTTGATTACTCATATCTACACCGATGGTTCTACAATGTCCGTATCTTCAGCCATGCACTCTAAAAACAGTCTGTGCGTCTACTTTCACGCACAACGCTTGGAGAGCTAATCAGCGCAACTCACGGAGGCAGCTCAGCGAATGACGATGCCGAAACAGATGTTTAGACCAAAAAACGCAGTCTGAGTTGTGACATTGAGCAATGCAAAACGTCACTCTAGCATTGCGTAATGTCGCAACTCAGTCTGCGTTTTTTGGTCTCAAACAGATGTTTCGGCGTCGTCATTCGCTGAGCTGCCTCCGTAGTTGCGCTGATTGGTTCTCCGAGTGTTGTGCGTGAAACAGAACGCACAGACTTTTTTTAGAGTGTAGGTATACATTCGTTTTACAGCCACATACATGAAATATCAACTAATCCACGTTACCTCACCAACAGCAGCAGAACTAGCAGCTATTCGTGCAGCTGTTCCACACGTTAGCGCTGAAAGCCCACGATATGTTAGGCAATAGTTGTCGACTCCACACTGCGCTGTCCGCTCTTTCTTCAATAAGAAAAGACAGCTCTAACTCACAACTAGCGCACGCTATTTTACAGGCTATTTATTATGCATCTAATCAGGGACTTCACTTCATCTTACTGTGGATTCCGGGTCACTCCGGAATTATTGGAAACGTTTGCGCTGATTGCGTTGATAGAGCTGCTCAGGACGCCCACGAGAGTACGACTTCCTTACCTCTTCCGTTTTCAGGATCTGTTGCCAATCATTAGATCAAATGTATAGGTAATAAAATCTCACTATCTTTATGAGGAAAATCCACAATATCACTATTATTAGCTTCAACGTATTGACCCTAAACTCCGTGTCCGGATATCACGAGGACTACCAAGGAAACTTGAGGGTGCGTTACATCGTTTGCGGTTCAACATTGCATATAATAAATATTATCTTAATAAAATTGCAACAGCTGAATCTTCCGAATGTTGATAATGTAGAACAGTTCTCAAAATCTAATACGTCATTTGTGCCTGTGCAGATTACAGTATTGAAATGACCGCACTGAAGACTCGCCTGAAATTAAAGAAAGAGGACCAAGTGGACTTGAAACTTTTGTTTGGACCCTGGTCTTCTTCCACAGATAGTTACAACATTCCCTCTCTCTAAAAAAAGTGGAAGCCGTTTACATGTCTCTGTAACGCCGAATTAGAGCGCAGCTCTTGAGGAGGAAAATGGAAGGGTACTGAGGGGAGGGTATACCCCTCCTCCTCCTTCTCCCTCATTTTTCAGCCTCCAACCCGGGGGGGGGGGGTCACTGATAGACTTGCGTGTGTTTTCTGGTGTCAAGCGATGGCCGCCGGTGGTGCCACCTACGGGCTCCCGACCCGCGATCCAGCCTACTACAATAGAGATCAGTGGGGTAGAGACGGGAGCAGAACACGGGATTCTGGGCGCTGACATCGGTGGTCTTGAGAGAAAGAATGAAAAAGAGAGCGACAGAAGAACGGAGAAAGAAAGCAGACGAAAGGTTAGACATGTTCGTTTTGTCGCGAAGAGCTGAATTTGCTCAAGCGCTTGTCAACTGTATTTAGTTTTCAACAATGCTCGATTCCCGCGTTTTCCCTGCAAAGATAAGCTAGAAAAGTACAAGGTACAGACCTTACAGGGGATGTTCTGCTGCTCCTGTTTGCATATTAAGGCGTCGCCAGCAATATGGGCCCACTGGGACCGCCGTCTGGGACCGCCGATGTCCGCGTCTATGCACCGCCGTCCAAAAACGGCCTCATTGCATGGGATCTCTCCCTCTAGGTCAGGGGTGGCCAGAGTGACATTGTGTTAGATCAGCAGACAAATCTACAACAGTTCAGAGAGCCACAGGAAAAAAAAGGGGTGGTGCTACTTTTAACGAGGAACGATATGGAAGGAACAGTTCTTTCCAAAGAGGACAAGTATAATCGTCAACTACAGGAAATAATACCAGGCAGTAGAACGTTTCTTCGTCTGCTAAGCAAAAATAGATGCACCATTCGCTAGCCAGCCACTACCTCTGACACCCGTTACGCATATACGGCTCGAAGTTCTTTCTAAAAAATAAAGGAAACAGAGTCACTGGAAACATCTACGTGTCTAAAAAGCAGTCCAGCTGTACGCACGTCGTGTAGTAGAAAGCTGCCAAGACTGTGGGCTTCATTTCAGTTTTGCGCTTTACCTTTTCGCCAGAACTGGAGATTGAAGCTAACGAAAGCACGCTGGGATTCCATTTCCCATGTATTTTGTCAATAAAGGCAACGTGGGCGTTATGTTGTTTTTACGTGCCACTACTAGAAGCTCGTTACATGGCACGTAAACAGCGTATCGGTAAGGATAATGGCCCGAACCCGACGGGGGAAAGGAGGGGGGGGGGGGCTCCGCCCCCCCTTTTTTTGGATTTCACCAGGGGGGGGGGGGGCACGAGCTCCGATGCCCCCCCGAAGTCTACGACCATGGTTCAAACGATTAGTGGGCTGATCTAAAGCTAGCTGCCTTTGTCTAGATCTCCTACATTCGTCGAACGCGTTCCAACGCGAAACCCCAAGGGCAGACGCCGGTGTTCCGTGTCTTATCGCGTTCGACGAGTTGGCCACCGATCATTTTAAGAGCACTCGTCCAATCCTCTCCCTCAGTCTCTCGGAGCATGAGAATAAAATGCTTGGCTTGCACCCGAGCAAACACCGTTTACGGCGTACAGCACATGCGTCTGAACATCACTGCTGTTAGACTAGACCATTTGAGAGAGAAGGCTCAGAGAGGCTATGAAGCAATTTCGCTGATTTAGCTAGATAGTGCGCAGAATGAATCCTGTACGTTCATATTATGCGAGACACGCATTAGGTTTTTTCCTCGTCTTGTTATACAAGGGGCAGAAAACTGATTGCCGAAAATCGCTGCGCAGACTGTCGTTATAGCATTATCGCATTTAGCACCGTCTTGTACTGCGTAAACGTTTCTTTATTAAGCTACCTAGGAACAGTTTTGGAAATTCTAGAAATATTTTTTTGCCAACGTACACCAGGTCTTCAATCTCATTTAAAACAAATTCGCACGATTTCCTGAACTATATCTGCCTACTTGCCGCGGCCTTCCGTGACCAACCAATGACATTTCTTGTAGCATTACTGCAATTAAGATATTTCTTTCTAACTAGAATCATGTCTCGTTAATGTTGACCCCGTTAATATGGGTACCCCGCTATAGGGACACCATTTTCGGGAACAAACTGGGAAAATACGTGCATTTTTGTCTTGCTGATATGGACAACTCACATTATGGACGATTTTTTGGGGGAACTGAGGCGTCCATATTAGCGAGAGATTACTGTATATGTATATAAATATAATGTGTAAATAAACCTAATAAAAGCCTGAGTAGCTTTTTCCGTTCAGAAGCTCATATATTGTAGCCCATTTGTTGTATGCATAATTAAGGAACAGACCCGTGCCGCTTGCTTCATTGGTTTAAGGGTATTAGCACGGGGGCGAAATCCCTCCCTTTTCTCCCCGAGATGCGCACCACGTGGTAACAAAGTCACGCTTTTGCGCGGAACCGCGCTGGCGTGGACATTCCAGGGCGATGGGGAAGCTTTTGCTCGAGCTGCACAAACGCTCCGATCCCTGACGTGGGATCTCTTTACTATATGGGCGGTATTTTGTTCGCGTGTCTGGCAACTTAACAAATTTTGCCCAGCGAGATGCTGGCGGAGGCATCAAGATCCCCTAGAATGTTGTGGCTTGCGCTGTTACGCATGCCGTCCGAGGTGGAGCCACTGAGCTACGCTTAGATCATCGGTACTCTGTTACCCGATATTGTTGTGGGCGTCGCCATCTTGGTGCTTTTGCAGAAGCGGACGCAACTGCAGGTCGTCATAATTCAAAAGTGCGACTTCCTCAGCATTAAATTCGGTGTTAGGAAGCTTATGTAATATGGCTTTTCTCTGTCGCGAACTGGTTACACATTTGTGGAGGACGGAAAGCGTCTTCCTGTGATTTCAGATAAGGTGTCAGATAACTGGCAACCATGATTTTAAGCCACAAGATGGGTAGGTGTCGTCGCTTTGACGTGTAGCTTATTTAATGGCACTAGTCCGAGGCCCCCAAAGTACAGTGTACTAGAAATAAGAAGTATAGTGTTGGGACCGGCGCGGCTCCCGTGAACCCCAGCGAATCGATCTTTACAGATGGCGCCACCGATGCCTGCACCTGAAGCGCGTGTGGTGCGCCCGTGCGCTGCGATAGGCGGAGAATACGAAACGTTCGTGTCGCTCTGGTACAGCGTTTCTTTTTATTTTTCTGATTTCTTTGATTTCGCTCATATCTTCTTCGTTAACTATATAAACGCAGTCCCAAAGGGTGCAGGGGCTCAAAATAAAATTCGCAGACTGCGCTCGTTTTTTCAAGGCGCTCACCCGGCAGACCCAGATTTGTTGTACAGACTTCTCTCGCGGCTCTGTCCTTTGGAATGATGAAGATTGACGCTTTCCGCTCACATTTCCGACGCGAGTACCATGTTCTGCAGCCTGCCGAGCAGCAGTAGTTCCGTCAGCGTTGCGCCGGCATTTTGATATTAAATTCAAACGTCTACAGTCCGCAGTGTACGCGAAATTGTAGGCACCTAAAAAATCTCACCGGGAAGGAACACGCCGGCACAAAAATACGATGTACAGATAGGTACGCAGAAACTAAATAGCTCCAAGCGAGCGAGCGTTTTCTTTCTGATGAGCGCTATCCTGGCGGTTTTCTTTCGTACTAGTGCTGATGTCAGGACTCGTCCATGTGAAGCACGACAAGGGGGGGGGGGCATCAACGCAAAGAAACTGCTGTAATCATCCGCGCCTTCTCGGCGTGGTCTGATTGAAGGTGGAAGAACGCCCGCTCGCTTGGAGCTATTTAGTTTCTACGTGACTGTACCACCAACCACTCAGACTGAGCACTGTGTTTCAAACAAACGAAGTAATTTTCGCCGAACTAGACGGGCTGCCGCCACATTACCGTACACACCATTTCAGGTGCAGGTGATTGCAGTGCCACTGCAAATTGTTGATATGCGCGGCCTCACGGGCTACCACCGCGAAGCAGCGCCAGTCCCAACACTATACCCCTTTTTCTAGTACGCACTACTCGAAGGAGTATTTCATAGTAAGGAATGCCGTCGTATACCCGCTTCTCGTATAACTGGCTTTGGATTCCTCGTTCTTTCTGTTTCATCTACCCAATCAAGAAGTCCTTTCTTCTTTGTTTCAGCAGAATGCAGGGTAATTGTTTTCTGCGTCTAACACGTACAGTCGTACTAGGATACGGAGTAGTGTTGGATCCTGAGCGGCTCGCGCGATGCGTGTGGTGTAGATCTCGATAGGTGTCGACACCGGCGCATCTGCAGTAGGGTCACCGCGTGCATCGCGCACGTGCGGCGCCACGTGCGGACTGCCGCGATTGTTGTCTAGACGCGCAGCCTCACAAGTTCCCATTGTCGAGTCGCGCCGGTCCAAACCCTACCCTGTATTATAGTATACACTGTATACTTAGTCGATGACAGGTTAAGAATAAAGTGTAGCTACCTCCCACCTCTCTCCCCTTCGGTAGAGCGAACGCTGGCGAGGATGCGACGTCCTCTCCACCGTTCGCTCTGCTAAAAGAAGAAAGAGGTGGAAGGAGTTTCCATTTTACTCGTAACCTGTCACCGACTATAACACCGCTCCGTCTCATGTACGCCTCCATTTTTTTACTCTCGTCAGAG
The DNA here is from genome assembly GCA_037355805.1 of Ixodes ricinus. Taxonomy (NCBI): domain Eukaryota; kingdom Metazoa; phylum Arthropoda; class Arachnida; order Ixodida; family Ixodidae; genus Ixodes; species Ixodes ricinus. The sequence continues at coordinate 22,410 of JAZHYW010067378.1, read as the reverse complement.
CGCACGGAGTCCTGTTGATGTTGTCGAGAGTTCGACCCACGACCGGCTTTATTAGAGGCGACCAGGTCACGGGCCAAGAAATATCACGTGAACGGCTTGGAGGGACCGAGTGTTCCGCTAGGCGCCGCCCTAGCTCAACACCAAAAGCGCGGCGGACGCTATGGAAGGCAATGGGAGCGTGTGAAACTAACGTTGGTTTCAGATGATTTTTGTCGCATTTAATAGGCAGGCGCTAATGCTAGCACATAGTGTGTATAGAATAGCTTAAAATGAGTCACTATATTATAGTTTTCTCGAGCAGAATAGTTAGTATTGTGAGCTAAGCATCAGTAGGGTGTACAGGATGGTTCATCCAGTCCGCCTGCTAGAGCCCACTCCCGTGATCGGAATAAAAAGCAGAAAACTGGCTAGGAGCCGCGTGGTCGCTACTTGGCGTCGATGTTGAAGCGGGTACCTGCCGACTGAACGGAGGAGGTGCAGTGCTCGATAGGATGGTGTTGAGGGCCAAGTTGGCGCCTCATAATAAGGTAGGACAGCGCGACGTTGCACCAACTCGAGGGAGGCAACAAGTTGTCTGGTTGCCGAATCCCACACCGAGCAGCAAAACTCCAGGATGGGCAACACAAGTGCTAGCTGTGAACAGCAATCTGGGCGCATCGGGACTGGCTCTTCTTATGGACCGAATGACGAAGCCAAGGAGTCACCTTTCCCCGGACACGACGTTTTGGACGTAGCGATGGAAATCGAAATGCTGGTCGATGATGACACATAGGAGGTGGATATGCGTTGTTTTGGGGATCTTCACTGGTTCAGGAAAAGTGTTGGAGGGGTCGAAGGTTGGCGTGAGGCACTGATGTGCATGGTAGCGCATTTGGTTTAAATTTAGGGAAGTTTTTTTTATCTTTTGACCAGAGAAGAATGCGATCTAGATTAGCTTATAGCTCTTTACCGAACGTACAATCGCATTAACGATGAGAAAGTCCTTAAAATACAGCCGATTATCCTCAAAACGTCGCCGGTCGTGAAGCGGCACACACAGATACACACGCGAAAGCGTTTGCTAGTGTGTTAAGCTACAGCGCCAGAAAACGCGGTGGCGGTTCAGCGAACTAGAGAAAGTACTAAATAAGCAAAAGCAAATGCTGGCGCGCCTCGCGCTGCCGCGGGTGACCTGGTCGCTCCCTTTAAGGCCTTTGAGGTGCAGTGGGTTTCGACCGCTGAAATGTGTCTGATAAGACTGACATCCCTCTCGGCTCCCCGCCGTTCGTGGGGGAGGGAGTCCCGCTGGTTCCGCCAATCACCGACGTCACCCACATCCTTCCCCGAAAAGCATCCCTCGTGTGAATACCGCTTTACAATCCGAGCCTCTGCAGATGCGAGAGCGGGTAAGGTACGCACAAAAACGCTATAGGACTACGCCAACGAACGATAAAAAAAAAGCGAAAACAACAACAACAACATATTATTGGAGCGCTAGCCGTGGTTATGACTTTGCCCAGTGGACTTGAGCAGACCCTCTTCCGTGACCTCGGAATTTTCTCGCGCGTCTCACATGTGATGAGGTTCACGGGACCGTGCTCCAGATGTGCTGGCTTTGGACGCACCCACAGATCCATCTTGCTCGTCAAAATAAAAGAGATGGCTTGAGGCAGTACACGCACGGCGCCTCGGAGAGCTCGTGAAGAGAATCCTCTGAAGCCGCCGTCGCAGGCAGACACGTCGTTCCTTGTCTCTTTCCATGACCTCTCTTTAAGTAACGTGGTAGGATCTTGCGGACCCCACATGATAAGAAAAATATACATGCTTGATCATGCTAGTGGAGACCAGGGAGGACAGACTGTGTCCCGCAGAATCCACGCTCCGTGTGAGTTTGTGCTAGATATTTCAATTATTTTTTTATTAGCTAGTTTTTAATAATATTTTTTCTTTTCGTTTATTTTTTTAATGATTTCATGTCATTTTATTTCTTTTCGTTTATTTTTTTAATGATTTCATGTTATTTGTATTTCAATCTTTTTTATTTTTAGTTATTCTATAGAGTTATTTCTTTTTTCCAGTTTATTTTATTTTTACCATTCTATTTACTCGCTTTATTTTATTATTATTTTGATTAGGTCCATGTATAGTGTTTTTTTTCATCCAAACCTGTCGCTCTCGCCGGCATGCTCGCAATAGGATGAAATCATTTACGCTTCTAGGCCATAGTATCCGACTGCCACCGCACTGACCCTTATTCGAACTTTTTAGTAATAATAATAATATTAATAATAGTAATAATAATAATAGTAATAATAATAATAATAATAATAATGATAATAATAATAATAATAATAATAATAATAATAATAATATAATAATAATAATAATAAGTTATTCACAAATGCAGCTATCTCCAACTTGATTAACGAGTCCGGTCAAAGCCAGGAGGGGCTTGTGGGACCTGACTCAGCATTAAAAAAATAATGAACTTTATGTCCAATTCGAAATACATGAATAGCGAAAACAAGGAGAAAAAGCTGTAAAACAACTTGACGAAGCCACTTGCTCCCTTACAGTTTCATATGCATTAAAAGTAGAACAGAGCGACAGCACAAAATATAGCAAAATACAGAATACAACTTAACATGTAAAACTGAAGAAATATCTTAATTCAGTTCTAGAAAATCTTACATTCCTAAAGACATTATACCGATATTACAATTTACTAGTGTCGTGACATCAGACCTCAAATTTAAACGATCGTTCCTGAAGGGGGATTCACCCGCTCGTCACTCGATGGGCATATTTCGCTACACAGGCCTGCGATTCAGGAATGCACCAGAGTATTGATTATTTTTGAGGTTGATTACGAACATGCAAGGAAGATCGTACGACCCTTGTATTTTTCCCTGAGAGCGCTAAAGATGTTTTAATAAAATCCAGAAATATTACCATTTTGACTGTTTTGATCGCATTTTGAGGCAATTTCGAAATTAAAATTACATGACAAAAGTGTCAAAACGAATGGTAGTACGTACTAGAGGTGTCTCCTATCGTAATCTTAAAACCATTACAGAAAGCCTAAATGTCTTGCTATTGGCGTATTTGAGTAAATAATTTTGACAGGGCCTTTTTGGCTAGATTTGTTTTCAGTGGGTTCAACCAGATGGCGACACCAGTACCAAATGGCCCAAGCCTTCCATTTCTACAACCCTTTCATCATTAAAAAAGACATTTAACCACCACCAGTCAGAGCATTTGTTTTTGTTGTTGTTGCTACTGTTTTCACGCGCTTGCACTTACGGCGACTTGCGGACGAGTCTGTTGCTTGACACCGCCGAGATGAATTTTTGTGTTTTGCCGGAGAATGGTCTGTGTGAGATTTCTGTCTGCTGACAGCAAGTTGCCAGTGATACCCTGGCAACGTGCTGTGTCTTGCTGCCGCGCGACGAGCTTTCACTTTCAAATTTATAGTAACCGCGGCCGATGCCACGACCTATGCAGCCAATCTAGCGGTAAGAACGTGCCACGTAACCTCGCGCCCTAGGTCGTACCCAAGAGTTACAGCCCTCAGTAAAGCCCCTTGATGTTTATCAATGGAGAATGCTAGGCTCGTTGGTATTGGGATATCAAGGCATGACAGCGCTTTTTAGACGAGGACGAATCGCTGCAGCGCTCGTGTGTGTCTAGTCTCTTCTTCGCCTTCGTTTAAAAAAACGCTACCATTTCCTTGAACCCCTTGATGTGCTTGTATGTCTTGCAAGCGTCATCAAATCATCAAATACGCCCATATAGGAAGTATTCACTGGCGGCCATAGCTGTGTGCGCGACTGCTGAGCGCGTGCTGATGGCGAGCTTCCACAGTTCTTTTGTAACGTGCATTCCGCACCCTCAAGATTTCCGGTCTTAGCAGCCTATTAATCTGGCCCCGTTCTGAACATGCGCTCTAGACAACACCCACAAATATGGCGCCCAGTGAATACTCCCTATACGAGCCCGTGCCTCGTGCGACTCTCGGAAGCAAATGGCGGCGCAGTACTAAAATTAGCGGCCATGGAGCGGTCTTTGAAAGGAAACTGATGCGGCTCTCGCTCGTGGTCTTGTGGCAGACATGGACGTAATATGTCGTTAGTAATGAGTTACTTATACCTAGTTACTTTTTTGGTAACGAGTAACCTATTTAGCTACTTTTTTTAGAAAAGGCACGAGTAACGGTATTTCGTTACTTTTGAAGAGTACGTGTACAAAATAAGGAATAAAGGAACTTGAAACACGCAACACCGTTTAAAGAGCCTCGTTTTAATTCTAACCTGAGTATGCGTCTATTTATACAAAGGCAGATGGGCAACCCGAAAGTCGACTAAACAGTATGTCAGTATAGCAAAGTTTATCGCTGAGGACGTCAGTCGAACTCTACAGCTGGGAATGTCCTTCACCCAGCAAGCACAATAAGGTTCGTTGGTTGAACCTTCTAGAATCGTGTACAGACCGTATGTCAACCCGGAAGTTGTCGATGCGGGAAGGCACAGAACAGAACCCATTGTCAACTTCAAACTTTAGAAACAGAGAGAACAAAAGAGAGGGGGTATCCCAGATTTACAAGCTCTCCTTAGAGCACAACACTGCCGTTCCTTCGAGCGCGTTTGTAAAACGACACTACAGCGTCGCCGGATATGTATTCTCAAGGAAGTGGGGAAACATAACTGATGAAAGCTTTCAAAGGCAGGTACTGCTTAAGTGCAACACCACCCAAAACAAAACAATAAAGAATGAAACAAAGTAGTTCTGTATTTGGTCGTCAAAGTAACGAGAAAAGTAACTGGTTACTTTTGAGACAAGGTAACGCGTGCCTTGTGATAATCGGTAAGGAGTAACGTATTTAGTTACCTTTTGAGCGAGTAACGAATAGCGGTGTTTAGTTACTTTTTGGGGGTAACCTGTAGATGCCTGTCTCTTGGTATGCCTCTCTCACGTGTTCGCCAATAGTGGTTGTCGGTTCTTGTAGGAAACGCCAAGCGTGATCTGTATAGCCCACTGCGCTGGTTTGGCTTCCCTGGCTTTTATCGGATGCTTCACATCTCGGTCATTTTGTAACCCATCTCATGATTTGCAAAAAAAGAAGAAAAAAGAAAAGCAGTGTGGCGTATTTTGACGTGATAGATCGGGCCATATTACATTTAATTATCTATCTGCTTAGAAGTGCCATGCTTTTCACTTTCGGCAGGTGCGTGAACCAAGGTGGACGTTGATGATGATTCTGTGACAACAATGAATGTGGTCATCCAACTCACCTCTTTGATTCTACTGCGTCGCGTAGCTCATAAGGCAAGAAGACGCATGTTCGGTCGAGTTATTGCTGAAACGGTAACGTCCATGCACGTAACGTCCATGTATACCATGCCAGTGTGCATTCTACTTCCTATTACAAAAAAGAGCGATAGTAAACAGTTTACGTTGCAAAAGATACCAAGGCCACCACAATGGCAGGTGGTGTAACCTAACGTTGGTGTAACCTCAGTGCAGGCCACGAAACCACTGAGCTCGTGCATTCGGCTTCGCTTGCACTTATGGTGAAATAGAGCCTTGAGTGCATAGACGCTTTAGACACGCGCCAGATTACAGCCGACATTGCTGACTTTCTCTTGTCCTTCCGACATACCACGCCACTTAAACGGGCGTTGGCGAGCATTCACACAGGCCAATGCTGGGAAGGACACAGTAGAATCTTAAATGGCAATAACCTGACCGGCTATGGTAATGATTAAGCGAAACAATAGGGATAAGAGGAAACAAAAACGTAAGGCATATGTTATGGCGGCTGCCGTGCGCATTTGTCGAGACATGCAAAAGTACGTGCAATCAACAAGCACATAAAATAGGGGCTGCTGAATAGCAGAGATGTATCATGAGGACGCTACAAGCCATCAGAGTCAATCAAGCACTGAGGTGATGTGACTGTCCGGATTCGCCTTGCGATTCCCGGATCTCTAGGTCACGTGGTGCTGAATGGCATCGGCCGCGGTCACATACTCCTGAAAGTGAAAAGCAGGCGCGCGGCAGCGCTAACAAGGCATTGCACATTGCCATGGCATCACTACGTCCTACATGCATCGTCTCAAAACCATTCTCTAAGTCTAGACGACAATGATATCTCGCAGTGCTCCAGCAAAGCCGTTGGGCAAAGCCGATGTCGGCCGCATCCGGTGTCAATCAAACGGAACGTGCCGCACGTTGTTTGCTTGACACCACTTTCTGTGGCTATGAAGCCAATGCATAGCCCCATATAATAAAAGGTTATGGCCAAAGCTTTTGGCGTCCATGAACTCGTACAGTTCGAGCGCGGCTCAAATCTCTACACGTGCACTCTTCGCTTTATTGAAATGACATAGGCTGGGTTTACATGGATGCGATCATTGCGCATCGAATCCAACAGGTACCAATCACAATCCCCCTGTCTTCCCACCTCTTACTCTTCTACCCATCTGCTACCAATAAAAACAGTCAAATCTTGATTCGCCGCGCTACGGTCGGATCCATGTAAATGCAGCCATAGAAAGCGAGCTAGATTGGAACCCTGGGTCATTCTACTTGGATAGACTCGCTGCCGTTGCTCGCTGCGTCGGTTTTGAAAGTGAAAACGAGGCGCGCGGCGTTGAGGCAATGCGCGTTGTCACGGCATCACCACGTCATACATGCATCGTCTCATCGTCCCAGACAAGCCTGTGAACAACTTGGTCTTCTTAAGGTCTTCTTCAACGGTACGTCATCACACTCGAATGGCGCCCACTCACTAATTTGGCCCGAGCACGGCACGGAGCGTCTTTCAACGCGTTGGCTGGACACGACTTCCAACCGAACGTTGACGCTGCGCTCGTGTCCAATTTGCGTCTGCGCTCGATCTAATTGTGATGACATCAAAATTCGAATGCGCAGGCTTTGATTACATTTCATGTGGGTTTATTTACACCCATTCTCTAGACGGCAATAAATGATTGCAGCTATCCGGCAAAACCGATCTTGCCCGCGTCCTGTGTACAGGTATACGAAGCTTGCTGTGCACCATTCGCTTGGCACAAATGTAGCACAACCTTACCTGGCTATGACGCCATTACTACAGGCGCTCGTGCAGTCGCGCAGCTTTCAGCGTCGCTAGAGTTGGCTGGTTGGTTATTGGTTGTGTTGTTTGACTAGAAACGACTGAGTGGGGCGAGCTAGCGTGCCTGGGCGAGCTACACGCTCCGCTCATGCTTTCAGTTGCACCTCAAAATGTGGAGAGCGATCAGGTGGAACCAAGCCATTTCGATCGCAGCGCCACCTTCGCCGCGATCGAAGCAAGCGACGACACAGGTCAAGGTCATATGGGCAATATAGCCCCTTGGGGCTATGTTGTATTTTTTATGATTTTTACGTTAGAGGTAACGTCAAAACACTATGTCACAACGACGTGACGTTACGACGACGCCACGACGTCATCGTTGACTACAACGTTACGTGACGCCAAGATGCTGTCGTAAAACCGTCGCGACATCGCGTCGCGTCAAGGACGACGCCGTTTCGTGACATCAAGTTGCCGCTGTAACGCGGTTGTGACGTCGCGTTGAGGACGACGTTGTTATGCGAAATCAAGTCGCCGTTGTAACGTTGTAATTCTAAAGCATCGAACAACTCACCGAAGCAAGGCAACAAACCTGGCAAGGTAAAGGCACCTCCTAGCTTAGCTGGAAAATGTAGGCGTTGCAGTGGCACACACGACGAGAGTAAATGCCATTTCGCACACGCCGTTTGCCATTTCTGTGGCAAGAAAGGGCACATCGTACGTGCCTGCCGCCAGAAGATGGGCAAGTAAAAAAACAACGCTTCAAAAGCGGGATCAAGCCATAAAATAGACCTAGAAAAAGGTGTGGAGTATCGCCTGAACTTTATTGAACCGGCAGACCAGCAGAGACAGTCGAAGTTCAAGTAAATGGAATACCCGTCTGCATGGAAGTAAAATCCGGAGCAGATTGCTCAGTCATCGATCCGAGGTCAATGCGTCGCCTTGGCATAACCAAGAAGAAACTTATGCCAACAGAAATCTCTCTCAGCACATATTCGGAACGAATGCTGATGGTTCTCGGAAGTGTCGATGTTCCTGTAAAATTCAAGGGCAAGGCGCACACGCTATTACTGCTGCTAGTGAAAGGAAGTGTTGAAAGTCTCTTGGGAAGGAACTGGTGTCGAACACTGGGGATCAAGATTCGAGGAATTCATCAACTATCTGAGTCCCTGCCCCGGACGCAAAGACTGGAGAAGGAATTCCCAAACGACTTCGAGTCAGGACTTGGCGAAACCAAAGGACCTGAAGTTCACATTGAGCTCAAGCTAGACTCCAAACCAAAGTACCACAAGCCCAGAGCTGTTCCATTGGCACTTCAACCACGGGTAGAAAACGCCATCACGCACCTAGTACAACAAGGAATTCCGGTTCCAGTGAATTCTGAATGGGTGACACCAGTCGTACCTCTAGTGGAGCCAAACGGCAAGATACGATTATGTGGGGATTATAAGTACATCTAGTATCGGAATGGGAAGATTGTCTACTACCAACAGCAGAACAGCTGTTAGGTAAACTGGTAGGTTGCCGGTGGTTTTCGAAGTTGGATCTGGAGCAAGCCTATCAGCAACTTCCTGTTGATGAAAGAACGTCCAACCCACTTACACTGAATACTCACAAAGGACTTTTCAGGGCAACAAGGTTACAGTTTGGAGTCGCTTTCGCTGTAGCAATGTTTCAACGTCACTTGGCGCAGTTGCTAGCCGGACTGCCGGGAGTTTAAATGTTTCTGGACGATATCCTGGTTGTTGGTTCGACTCAAGAGAACATGACCTGCGAGTCCGGGCCGTTCTACAAAGAACACAAGAGGATGGGCTACACTTAAAAAAAAAAGAAGAAAAAAAAAGAAGCGCACTTTTGGAATGCAAGAAGTAACGTTTCTGGGTTACAAGGTTGACCAAGACGGTGTACACCCAATGCAGGACAAAGTGAAAGCAATCCATGATGCGCCTGCACCCAAAAACAAGAAGGAGCTTCAAGCCTTTTTAGGACTTCTGAAATTTTATAATCGTTTCCTGCGCGGAGCTTCCGACGTGTTGGAGCCACCCCACCGACTTCTACGAGACGGAGTAACATGGAGTTGGCCATCCAAAGAAGCAAAGGCTTTCAACAATGCCAAGGAACTTCTCAAGTCTGGCAATGTTTTGTGCCACTATGACCTCAACAAGCCACTGGTAAGGGTTTGTGACGCCTCTCCTTACGGAGTTGGGGCTGTGTTAAGTCACACAGATGACGAAGATCAAGAGCAACCTGTCGCTTATGGTTCACATTCACTGACAACAGCGGAAAGGAACTACTCTCAAACGGATCGGGAAGCACTAGCTTTAGTTTTCGGACTGTAGAAATTCCATCACTACATCTACGGAAGAAGCATCAAGATTTACACTGACTACAAACCGTTACTAGGTTTGTTCGACAACAAGAAACCGATTCCGAAGACGGTATCACCGAGGGTCCTCCGCTGGAGCTTGATGTTGGCAGCCTACATATACGAACTGTTGTACAGACCAGGCAAACAAATGGGAAATGCGGATGGTCTGAGCCGCCTTCCGCTACCTTCAATAAACTTCGATGTTCCACAGCTGGCAGAGGTTTTTTTTTGGAAAGAACACCGGAAGGTTTGGCGAAAGCCGAAAAAGTGGCCAAAGTAACACAGAAAGATCAACCTCTTTCGACGGTGATGTACTGGGTTCAACATAGATAGTCAGAAGAAAAGCCAAACGACAAATTTAGTTCATTTTGTAGCCGACGAGAAGAGTTGTCGGTGTACAATGGTTGTCTGCTATGGGGACACCGAGTGGTGGTTCCCGAGAAACATCAAGAGAAGGTTTTGAACATTCTGCATGCCTCGCACCCAGGCGCTGTGCGCATGAAGGGCCTAGCTGGCAGCTATATTTGGTGACATGGGCTCGACCGACAGATTGAAGAACGTGATCGATGCTGTGAGACTTGTCAAGAGACGAGGAATGCACCGGTCCGAGCTCCAATCCATTCATGGGAATGGACGGTAAACCCATGGTCCAGACGACACATTAACTTTGCCGGCCCTTTCGAAGAAATTTTTTTTATCGTAGTTAATTCACACTAAAAATGGGTCAAGGTACCTTTTGGTGAAAAGGGCTTCAGCGGCGGAAGTCATCCGAAGTTTAAGAGAACTGTTTGCGACCCATGGACTACCAGATGTACTGGTTTTTGACAACAGAGCTGCCTTTACTTGGGCAGAGTATCGAGAGTTCGAAGACGGAGACGGTATTGGACTTTCGTTTGTTTCACCGTATCATCCAGCTTCCAACGGCCAAGCCGAAGGGATGGTCCAGAAAACCAAGCAGTCGCTGTCACGCCTTAAAGAAGGAGACTGGTCCACGAGGATATCAAGATTTTGGATAACTCAACATGTTCTACCTTCCAGTGCTACTGGAAAAAGCCCAGCCGAGTTGATGATGGGTCGTGAGCTATGAACAGCTTTAGACCTGCTTCATCCATATTCGAAAAACCGCACGTTGGAAATGGAAGAGGAGATGTCATGAAACAGAAAGGAAGCGGTCACTTTCAGAAAGATGCGATGGTCTGGGTAAGAAATCTACTGTCTTCTGATCCCGAGTGGTTGGCAGGAGAAGTGATGAAAAGTTGTGGACCTCTGTCGTATGAAGTACTATTGGAAGATGGTCGACGATTCAGACGACAGGTCGATCATCTGCGTCCACGTTGGAACGACGCGACACTGCCCGCAGCATCCGAATGCGATACAAGTCTTGGGGAAGATAAAGGAAGAGACCGTGAAGACGTCATGGAGACAACCACGCATGCAGAGTGCGTAATTTCATTCCCTCAGACGAGTAAGTCTCAGCAGGAGCTTTTGGACGCTGAGCCCGCAGAAACGCCAACATATGAACCGGAAACACTTTCCCGTCCAACAGCTGGCGCGGAGGTACCAACTGGTCGTCCGACAAGAGTACGTCGAGCACCGAGGTACCTTCAAGATTACGAAGTGGATTAAGATACCTACGGCCTGGGCGGTGACTATTCCGGGGAAAAAGGATTTAGTGATGCGGGGATTACCGCGAAGCTGGAAGACGACAAAGTGTGACCAGGGACACGCGCCAGCTGGGAGCACGAGCATGGTCTCCGAGAGCATACGGCCGTTCGAGCCATCCTATCTTTTATCACTTATTAAGGCTGCGGTCCCACGGCAGCCATCTTGCACAAGGCCTTAGTTGAACCAATATATGGCAACACGCACCCGTGGGGTGTTAGTGGGGTGGTCGAAGTATTGGTTCACGGTAGGATGGTTCGAGCACCATCACGTTCCCATCGTGGCCATGCTCAGGCCGCTGCCAGCTGTGCTCAGCTGGCTCAATAGCGTGGCCCAGCAAACTCATGCATGCGAGAATGCCAGGCTGGGTAGTAATTGTTCTCTGATAAAGGGACATGCGGTTCGGCGGTTGCCACGGGCTTTCGGAATAAATCTTACCAAGAAATCAATCGTTGATTGACGTGTCAATATTCTGTCAATGAGAAATTCTTCTGCAGGAATGCACGCTCAGTAGACTTAATCTTTCAAGACACCAGTGGAAGCGGACGACTAGTAAACTGCTTCGCGATTTACGGTACTGACCTCATCATTATAATGACGACTGAAAAGCTACGTCATGAAATATTGTGTTTCACGGGATCCGGAAAATGTTGTAAAGGTTGTTACATTATAGTTTTCAGACAACAAACGCCGTTGCAATATTTTCGGAAGTACCGACAGACATAATGTTGTAAGTACAGCTTAGGAGGAATATGGTGAACAGCATCAGAACAAATAGGAAGACGTTTATTTGCAATGAAGACGTTATGAATGGGCGTCATTTAGCGACCGCAAGCGATGAGCTTTTGGTAATTTATAAGTTCACATGATTGCTAACTATGGACATGCGGACAATGAAGACCTGTTTTGTCGGGAGATGAAGTTGCGGTGATGACCTGATATCGGACGACTCGTGGCAGACGAACAAGCAAGTTTCTTCTCAGCGAATGGTATAAGCGTCCAGTGTCAAGCACAGCACGTCGCTACCGACGTTGTCGACGTTTTGAACACTTACCACTTTCGACAAAAGTGTTGGCACCTGGGCTAACCTTGCGGAAAGATTCTAAGTCTCCCTCGAGTCCAGCGCCATCATGTACAGTAACTGAAAACGATCCACCATTCAGCCGGTAGGTGGGGAAACGTATCCGCATCTGCGGAGTGGTCGATGCGTACTCTAAGTGGTTGGAAGTTTACACGATGCATGCCACGACGTCCGAACGCGTCATTGACGTTCTACGCTCTCTTTTCGCTACTTTTGCCCTACCGAAAATGCTTTTCTCTGAAAACGCGCCTAATCTTGTTTCAAATAAAATAAACAGGTTTTTGAAAAAAAAAAAGAAGGGCATCAGGCACCACGTTAGTGCACCATACCATCCTGCAACTGAAAGGCAAGCAGAACAGATGGTGTGCGAAACGAAGAAAGCCCCCTTGAAGCTTACGGAAGAAGCAGTTCAGTGAAGAATCGCCAGGTTCTTGTTCCAGCACCACGCGACGGTCTCATCTTACACGGGAAAAACACCCGACGAAGCAATGTTCGGCGGACGAAGAGCCACAACCCTCGATCTGATGACACCATTGCCTACGAACGAAGATCGAGAAATTCCCAGATCGGGAATAATAGCGGTTTATTTGATCGGACAACCCGTCCACGTGAGGAATTTTCATGTAAAACTTGAGTGGAAAGGGCTTTATGTTGGTTGACCAGAAGGTGTCATCCCTCTGAATACGTTGGATGTCAATGCCCTTGAGTGTAAATATAACAAAATCACAAAACTTTCTTTTGTGTATTATGTAACTGCCCTTGTATTTGGTAGAAAAAGCTATGGTGGTGATTTGGACCTTTCACACCAGGCTCCTTTTTCTTATTTTTCGCCTATTCCGTAACATGGGTTTAAAGTATCAAACTGCCAACGGTTATTGTTGTGCACAATATATTTTATTACGCTTTATTAGTGCTGATGAGCAGGTGCTAAAATATGCTTATAAACCGTTTCTATATTTCCAAAATCACAGCCCAGACTATGTTTTTCTTTTCTAAAAGTGAGCAAAGCATCCGCCATACGCACGAACGCTGAAGATCGCACCGGCCAGAAGCTTTTTGTTTACAAAATGCTGGACTGTGAAGATCGCACTGCTCAGCATGGAATCTTCACAGCTCAGCACGAACTTGTTCGTCGATTCCGAAAGCGAGCAAAGCACGCGCCGCACGTACAAGCGCTGAAAATGGCACCACGGTCAAAAGCTATTTTGTACCTACGACCAAGACTCCTGCATTATCTGACGCTAGTCATTATAGGCTCGCATCTAAATGCTGAACTCAGTGGAGCAAATATTAACTGCAAAATTCGCGCTGCAAAAGTCTATTACAACACGCCGCTGCGTATTCGTCGGAAACAAAATTCCATGCGACAAACAAGCGATGAACGCCGCCAAAGTCAATACATGATTTCAAGGCGTCAGTTGCGTGAGCGACTACATCTGCACACAATTGACGCACTTGCAAACGCTGAAAACTCGAGTGCAAACTAATGCACAACAACATCAACCAATAGGGTGTTCACAAAATCAGTTTGAATGGTTCGAACGTAATTCCAACTTCAAAAGCCAATCGGAAATCAAAGCCTTTTTTTTTTTTTACTATATGGCTCGTGCTCCGCGCCGGCCGTTTGCCCTTGCCGGTAGTGGCGGACTCCGGGCGAACAAAATCTAGCTCGCCTAGATCGGCGGTGAACAGCCCGTGGCCCGAGCCCACCCCGAGCGCCGGACCTGCAAGCGCAGCTGCGAGCATGCAACTCGTTTGTTCCGGAAAAATTCTGCGTCATATATGAGGAAACGGCTGAGAATGAATCGCGGGTGCATCCCCCTTAAATAGTGCATTCCACGTATTAGAGGACATTGGAGACAACGGTTGCTGTAAATTTTTAGTTAGGAGTACAGATGTAGGCACAGCTTTATGGGTTCATATTTTAATTCCATTGATGTATTGATTGAGACATATAAAAACGAGCACGAAGAAATCTATGTTCCGGTTCGTCCGAATGCGCTAATATTAATACTAAATACAACGTCATCGCAGGTTCATTAAATAACACAAACGAAAGCAAGCACTCGATTGATTCTGTCGCCGACGGAAAAAAAGGTTGTTCAGGGGGCGTAGTAAACATTTCCCTTATAACTGAAAGCAGTCAGAAACTGCTACATTCAAAGACTACAAAAAAAAAAAAAACCGAGACAAACTAGAATGCGCGATGGGACGAAAGCAAAAATGAGGTCAGATTCGAGGACGAGATGGACCGAGAGCAGAGGCGAAGAGTCGTCCGGTCCCGTGACAAACCGGAGGCGTGCCCCCGCCAGGGTCATACCCGAGTGCCGCCGCCGGCGCGAGGAAAGTCGCCCGAGGAAAAGCGCGTCGTCACCGGCGTCCGTCCTGCCTGCGCGGACCAGTACGCGACGGCTGGCCTCCCCGTTTCCGAGGGCCGGAACGAGAGTGGCCCGGCGATCGCACTCTCACGCGGGAGGCTCCCCCAAAAAGGCACACGCAACGGCATCGCGGAGGCGCCGATAGCGATCACGAGGCGGCCGCAACGGGGCCCTTTTCCTGCGGTCTGCACGAAGCAGACGAAAGCCTCCTTGTGGAGCGGTCAAGCGCACACGCCGAGCCGCCCAAGGGCCCACTGGAGCATCCCGTGGCTTGAACGCTTGGCTGAGCGGCAGCAGCCGCCGACCCGATAAAGTCAGCCCAAAGGCTCATCGGGGCCGCCAAGAAGCGCGTCCGATGTGCCGACCGGCAGGTAAGGGGGCGGGTTGGAGCACGCCTGATGGACAGAACAGAGCCATCGTTCTCAAAGAACGGGGGCTTGTTTACGCGCAGCGACAAAACACGAGTTGAGGCTCGCAAGGCTAGTTCGCACATCTGCCTGTGACTGTGAACGATCGCACTACGACCGTTTGGGATGGCTTACGTCCAGGGAACGCACTGGCGCCATCTATCGTGTAGCCCTGGAACCCGTCTGATCTGCGTATAATTGACGTATCATTCTTTTTTCACGGTGAGCTCGAAACAATTCTGACAATAGTATGAAACGTCCTTTCTCATAGATGGTGAGTAGATTTAATATCAAAACACAGCCAAACATTGTCTTGTACGCAGATAAAAGGGTTTCTAGGGCTACCTGCTGGATGCCGTTATTGTGTTATTGTGTTCTCTCATCGTAAGCCCTCGCAATTGGTCGTAGCGCAGTCAATCACTGTAAAACAAAAGATGTATGAACTAGCCTGAACGAAATCATATTGCTGAGATCGAATTATCTACTCTAACGCGCCCTCGGGAGTCTTTACACAACACTTGCGAAGTGACGACGTCCCTCCTTCCATGGTCGAATTTGACGTCGGGAAAGATGGCTCCTATCCAAGTTTCTATTGCCGAGCATTGTTGCACCGCCGTAAATAAGAGGACGCCCTGTGAGTAGAGCAGCCTCCGAAGGCCGGGGCCAGCACTCAGCGGAGCACCTGGCAGAGGGACGTGGCGGTCATCGGGGCTCCTGCCTGGCAGCTAAAGGCCCTGGCGAAGGCTGGTGACTGGCGAAGCGCCACGTTGACGCGCTGCTTGGCAGGAAGTCGCCTGTGGGCTTCGGCTTCGTGCCGCGAGAACAGGTCGTCACTCAGCTCGCAGTGGTCGAGCGCGTAGTAGATGAAGAAGAGCTTGTCGCTGGACACGTCCGGCAGTGGCGCCAGGCGGAAGTCGCGCCTCCAGATGCGACGCGTGCCCAGCAATTGCCGGAAGGCGAGGAAAGCCAGTTGGATGGCGATCACCTGCTCGAGCAGCGCCAGCCGGAGGTGGCTCGGGTCCTGGCGGTGGCCAAACAGCGGCCGGGCGTCCTGCACGATGCAGTCCAGGAGGCGGTCCAGCGCCACCTGGGCGTCCGGCGTGAAGCGCAGCGGAGTCTCGAGCTCGTACACTGTGCTGTCGTACAGCAGCTTGGTCAGGGCGGCGAAGAAGCGCGTGCCCAAGCGGGAGAGGTGCAGGGCGAAGAAGGTGCTGTTGCTGGGCACCGAGGCGTTCACCAGGCCGGCCGGGATGTGCATCAGTTGCTGGGACAGCTTGTACGTGGGCCACACGTCCAGCGGGGACCCCGTGGTTGGAGGCAATGGGAAGTGCCGGATCTGTAAGGGAATGTGCGCTCAGATTTGGGACCACGGATAGCTTACAGGAACCATAAATAAATGAGCACGTATATTACGAATTCTTTACTGAAGTGACATAATCGCGGTTGTACATTAGTGTAATGAGCAAGGATCTTCATTTCTCCTTTAAATTCAAAAATGTCAGCGCACTGTACATAATACGGATGAACAGCTGAGTAAACGCGTACGAAGATAGGACACAACCACAACCAACAGGACAATACTGTACCTTTCTACCCTGCTGTGGTCGTGTCCTCTTACAGCGGAGCTGTTAAGGGCTAGTTTCTCCAGGTTCATGTCCGTCCTCAAATGACCTGATGACACAGAACTCTAGACAGCTACCGCCATCTATGAGCGACAGCGGCAACCAGACAACCGGCTTGACGGTTGACTGGTTGCCGCCGTCGCTCATAGATGGCGGCAACTTTTGAACCTTTCCACTCTGGATTGCCGACTTAATTGCGGCCGGCCATTACTTCATTCCCACCACAGTACAGCTTCGCTGGTCTTCCTTCTTCACCAGAGTGGAAAGGCTGGAAGTTTTTTCGTCGTTGACTACATCTCTAAAAGCAAAAAAGGATAAAAACGTTTCAAACACGCGTTTTCCTCCCTTTTACTGACGCGCCCCCAAAAGGACAAGAGAAAAAGGGAGGAACGAAACATTTTCTCCTTCTCCCGGCAGACAGGGAAGGAATCCTCATCTTCTTTCGGTTCCGTCCTTTGGGCACGTCACACGTATTGCTTAGGAAATGATGTTGGGCTGATTCAGCGTCAGCGGCAGCGAAGGCCGCAAGTAATTCAGTCTTCATTTCCAAACATGCAGAGAACCTTGGTTGCGTTGACGTTTTTAGCACTAATTTTGAGAAACGAGCAAGTGAAGCCCTTAGAAAGCAGTCAAGTTCCGGAGTAGTGCCAGCAGTGCTGTTTACAGGACTAAGATGGCTGTCTTCACAACTCGCAACCCAACTCCGCAAGCTTCGCAACGACTTGGCAACGGCAACGATATTCAGGCAACTTTGCCTCCTAGACAGGCAGTTTTTTCTGTCCCATGCCTCCGCGTCTTCTTTGCTTGTACGCTCGGTTCTGATTTCCGTTTCCGCGTGCTGTCCGACGGTCGCCGTGGTTTGGTATTTCCGCGCGTCATCTACATCTCCATGACAGTGTTGTCCGTTGTTAACAAAGATGGAGTCGTCGTCGATCATCGTGTCTTTCCTGTATCAGTAGTATACCAGCAAGATAAGATGACGTATAATGTCTCAGGCTGGCATTCTGTTTAACATTAAATAGTTTTAGAAAAACGCGCCAGTCGCGCCTGTCAACGACGTGCTTTTGCGGGAAAGCGAACACATGGCCACGAGAAATCACAACTAAGCGGGATATGTTACTGGCTGTCGCAAATAATTATGGTATGAACGTTTAATTTATACTAAGAGATTCATCCTTTGGGCCGTTGCAACCCTCTGAGGAGTGACATTAGTGGGAAAAATTCTCTGTACTGGAACTATTATTTATTATTTATTGCTTAGGTGGTCACCGAGAAAATCCGTACCTTCAAAACGACGAGTACGTATAAAAGGCGGAAGCGCGGAGATGGCATTAGTAATCGGGGTAGTGTACGCTCATCTTGATGTATGAATGCCTTGTGTATGACTTTGCTGTATATGATATGTTCAGCTGATGCTATCGTGTGTTATGCTAAGTGAAGTGTGACATGGGTGTATACAAAAGAGACTCAAAGAAGCTGATGCTATCGTGTGTTATGCTAAGTGAAGTGTGACATGGGTGTATACAAAAGAGACTCAAAGCGAAATGGCTGCTTGAGGAAGGAAAATTATTTTTGTATCTTATGAAGTGGCTTGTGCCTAGTGCGAAGTAGTCTAGCTACTCGCAACTACTCTGCTTGACCCCGCCATAAGGTGGCGTGCAGTTTAACCTTTTTTCACACTTTCCGATATTTTTCGATTGCCGCGCTATGCCGTGCAATAAGCCAAGTAGGCTGCTTGAAACTAGTTTTTTTAGAGCGTTTTTTGTGTTCACGAGTGGTTTACCACTCCTCCATGACGTGCTGTGCAGACGAAATAAATATGACTCGAGGAATAGCAAAGGTAAGACGCGAAGTGCGCTAACTGGCCGGGTTTTGTTGTATCCGTTAATAACACAGTGTTGACAGCGAATGGACAGACTAACTGCGTCCGAAACGAAAGTTTTCTTACCTGCGCGGGATGCTGGCTTAGGCAATAAATACAGTTCGTGAAAGTCTCGTGGTGTGTTGTATAATGTCGTATCTAGTCTGCGAGATGTATTGAGCTGCCATGTTCTTAAACGGCGTTAGACGTATACGCGTGCAGGTGATGTTAAGCAAATAACTCTCCTCTTCAGCGCTTCATTTTAGGCAGGTGCAAAATGTCGAGCCACTTGCCAGTGGACACACGTGCGACTTTTGATGTAACGAGAAAGAGGGCTTCTGCTCGTGCTTACTACAATTTCTACAGCCCGGTATCCGAAACTAACAGCCCGCAAAAGACGACTATTGGAATGGGCTTGCAGGCTGCTGGTTAACCTCACACCTCACAATCAGCGGAACAGCTCTCGGAATAGCAGATGGAAACAAAACCAATATTGTGCACTTCACTAAGGTAGCAAAATGGGCCAGTTAATAAACGTTGTACATGATGCGCATAAAAAGCTCATTACACTCTTAAAAAAGGAGAAAAAAAAAGATTTACGTATTCCTCCTTAAAGGGAGGAACGATATTGTTACCTATGCTTGTTCAGAAAGAGAGAAACGTTCGTGCCGGAAAGCTGAGGAGCAAAGTTCCTTGTTCGTCTGTACCTCATTATGGCGGCCCGAAATAGAGTGACTGGAGCTCAATAAGGCTTAACGAGGACGCTACGTCTATTACCGGTTCTTACACAGAACGCTGCCGCGATTCAATCGAAAATACCTGGCATAGTTTTCGTACAGTCAAATACCTAGGGCTACAGGCGGCCCCCAATGCCTTCAAGCAGCTTTCGCAAAAAACCACGGCCTAGCTGCTTCGCACCCATCTGAGCAAGTCACTGCTTTCGGGGCGAGAAGTGCAGCAAATAAAAAATACCACGAGCTTTTCACGAACTATTTATTGCCGAAGCCAACTTCCCGCGCAGGTAAGTAAACTTGCGTTTCGAACGCAGTTACTCAGTCCTCTCGCTGTGAACACCGTGCTCTTAAACGGATACAACGATGCCCGGCCACATCACGCAATTGATGTCTTACCTTTGCTATCCCTCGAGCCATATATCCTTCGTCAAGACATCATGTCACGGTTGAGTTGTAAAACATTCGGGAAACCAGAAACCGCTCTCAAAAAAGCTAATTCAAAACAGCCTGCTTGGCTCATTACAAGGTATTGTACGGTTACCAGAAAATACCGCGAAGCGTGAAGGAAGGTTAAATAGCTCGCCACAAGTTTGCAGGGTCAAACAGAGTAGTCACGTGTAGCTATACTGTAGGTAGCGCTATGCACCACCCAATTGATAGGCAACAAAAGACAATTTTGCTTGCTCGCGCAGCCATTGCGCTTCGAGTATCTTTATTATACAGAACATGTCACACTTCACGTAGCACACCACACGATAGGATCATCAGAACATCATAAACAACGAGCACATGCAGATACACAGGACATTCAAACATGAATACATGAACGTACACAACCCCAATCAATAATTCCATACGCTGTGCTCCCACCACAAAGAACTCGCACCAATGCGTCACTTTACTCTTCCGATTGTCTGTATGCATGGGTGAGAGCCCTTCACCCGAGAACCCAACCACACAAGGATTTCTCCAGTTTCAAGCGGCGGTCCAGGAGGCGCGCCACCTTCGACACCGTTCAGACCCACGTTCGCGCACTCTGCTGCTCTTTTAGTATCTATCTTGTCAATCTGTTTTATTTGCCTGAATTTTTTACTGGTTTCTGCGGAATCAGGTTGTAGTGTTTATTTTTTGTATTTCTGGGGTTTTGAGAATGCAGTGTGTACGTGGATGTTAAAGTGATACTTCAACGAAATTTGAAATATTCCCGTCGTGTTCAAAAATAGGTTGAATAGGATCCACAATATCCGTAAATGACAATCGCACGTTTGTATTTTGAGCATGGTGGCTGTATTTTTCGTCATAAACGGCCCACTCTGGCAAGCGCCCGGAGAACAGCCAGCGGAGACCACGTGACATCCGACGCAATCGTGACGTAGGTCGTCTCGGGACGAGCAAAGCTACGGCGAGGCTGACGTCGAGAGGATGGCCTAGTCGTTCCAGCCACCGAAGCGGCTGCTTTTGTACGAATATTGAGTGACGGGTTAATCTTCTATAACCTTGTAGAGGGACAATAGCGACTTCTGGGACGCACAAAAGGGATTCTCGGGAAGAGGGAGTTCCTCCGTCCCCTCTTCTCTCGTCGTGGCCGGAGGCGAGACAGTTACCGTCACTACCTGTCAAGGTTCCTAGACGGGCATTACAAACGAGGTGTTAGCGACATCCACCAGGTGCTCTTTCCTAATCGTTTAATTCGTTTTAAAATTCCTTTTCGTGACTTTTTTAACAAGATATTGGTGTGTTCGATGTGATACTGCTTTTTGAACACATATGGACCAAAAAATGAGCATCGCAATTTTGTTGTAGTATCCCTTTCAGTGCCTGAGCCCTTTCGAGCGAATAGAAAATTTTAATACGAACGGATTAATTGTCCCATGGAGCGATCCTCCGTCATGAGCTTTGAAGCCGCGCCAAACGGCACCTTCCGCCGTCCCGATGTCGTCTGTCATCGAAGCCTGAGGCATACAGGCTCCCATTGGCTGGCGCGCGCCATCAAGGAACGAGGCTGTTATCGGCTCTCGTGCGACGTATATCCAAAAAAATTGCGGTGCCTTAGCTCGGCTATGCAAGGATATACTAGGGTGCCTTCATGTGCGCTTTGCTTGGGGTGATGACATCTGGCCATTTTGTTTCCAATTCTTCTTTTTATTTTTGTTCTGAAGCACGTGAAAGAGCGTGTCCCTGCACGCGCTCGTGGCGCTGACTGTGCTACGGCGACATTTTGTTTCCGGCGATTTCTTTGTATTTTCTCTGTGAGCGCGTGCTGTCGGCATCGGGTACTACAAAGGGTGGCATCACCCTAAACGGAAGGCCATCGAGGCACGCTAGGATATACGTAGCGTGAGCTTATGCGCACAAAATGAGAGGCGCTATCAAGGGCTCCGGTGCAGCGTCGTACTTGGCTGCGCGCCCCATAGGCGGACAGCTGCAACGTTTGTGGTACTTCTCCAGTTCCGTATCTCCTCGGCGCGCCTGTGGGGAGGAGGCGGCCAGCGCGGTCCCCGCCACCGCAGCGCTGCGGTCGAAAGGTTGCGCCATCAGGACGATCGCCGCTCCCTTGCGCGCAATGTTCAGCACGCCTACTGCAGCCCGGGATCTCGGCTGATTTCGCGAGTAACGCGCTATTATTTTAATTCCGGTCGTTTTTGAACAGAAGGTAATACTCGCAAAGGATGTAACACCGAAAATAATACGTACGTGCAAGCGGTTCAGCCTTGGCCCGCAGCGGTTGTCACTATGGCTTGGTTGCCCCACGTCGTCAATAAAAACGAGCGAGACGAGGATCGTTCGCGCGGTTGGATATGAATTTATTCCATATATTCACAGAACGCACGTAGTGATTTAATGTCGCGAAAAAAAAAAAGCTGCGCGTTGCAATCGCGCCGTCCTGAGCATTTTTTTCTTTTTTGTCTTACAAAATATATCGATCTTACCTATGCTATTTTAGAAGATTTGCTCAACTTGCAATTTAGTAAAGTATCTACAGAAACTGCTCATTCACAACACATTACACAAGCCGTAACACAATCAATTTTTATTTTGCTAACTCCGCAAAAAATAAAAAAGGGCTTCAAATCACAGCGCAAAACAAAGCCTGTTACAGTTAAAGCTCCACTACTACAAGCTTGGCCTTTTTGCTTTCTCTTTGAGCCCTTGTGGCACTATCGTTTTCTTGGCACTTTCTGCGTGCAAAAAAGTGCATACGTCACGTCACAACGAACGTCG
>JAZHYW010067376.1:0-36052 GCA_037355805.1 Ixodes ricinus | reverse complement strand
TCCATTATGAACCATTGCTGGAGATGGAAGCTAACGCGAGTCAACGCTGGGATTCTATTTCCCACGTATTTTTGTCAATGAAAGCCAACGTGGGCGTTATTTTGTTTTACATCCTACTGCCAGAAGCTCTGTTACGTGCGCGTGAACAGCGTCTCGGAATAATAATAATAATAATCATAATGGTTTACTTTCCAGTGCCGACAAACAATCCTATGCGTTCTATTGTGCGGTGCACAAACAATGGGTGAAGTATTATACATTTAAGACAAAATACAAATTATCAAAGACAAACTAACAACAAACACAAGCAAAAAAAAAAAAAAAAAGATCAGGGCCCGGGCCCGGGCTCGGCCCCCTGAACCTCTGGGGGGGGGCACGAGCGCTGCGTTCCCCCATGTTCCTGCGCCCTGTGGTTGCCAGTGACCATCACCGACTTGTTAGCCCAATTCAGTTGGTCCGATTCTGCTTGCGATTTGCAGCATCGACGCCGGCCATCTCAGCTACGGTTCACGCTTTTGAAGACCGAGCAGCGTCGCTGACTGGAAGTGCCGGAGCGAAATCTCATCATGCGAGATCAGGCTTTAGCGTACATTCTGCGGCGTCCACGCCAGGATTGAATCGCCGCATGTCGCATCATTCAAGCGAAGTTTTTGCGGTGTAACGAGACCTCGGTGGTTACGCTGACGCCATCCGTTAATTCAGACATCGCCGGTGACGGTATGGAACCGACAACTCGAACGCAAAAAAGGGCAGAGTGACTCACACTGACGCCGACAACATAGCATTTCAATGGTGTGTTTATGGGCGACGGCGCGCCTCGCCTGTACACCCTCATATCGCATGCGCGTGCGGCCGCTGCAGCGTCCGCTAGGGGCGCTCCGGGCGCTCCGGTTTGTTTGTAAACATGAGTTGGTGTATACACCCATTCCGGCGAATTCAGATGCGGAAAGGGAAAAGACTCGAACCAGAGCGCTGCGCCAACGCTCCGCTTACCCTTCCCGAAAGCTCGTCTGCTTCACGGAGTGGACTGTTAGAAAGCACGTGCGCAGTGTACGGAGGCAAGTTGTTTCGACAATGTTAGGCACCGCTTTGATATTATAGCGCGTTTTCGCGCGTGACATGGCCTATGCAAGAAAAAAAATCGACCGGCACATTGTCCTGTAATTGGTTGAGCAAATAACAAAACAAAAAACGTAAAATAAACGCCGATTCATGTGTGCGAGACCCACGCTGTCAAACAGGATAAATGTGGGTGCGGCATGTTTATGCTGCACCGGTTCCTGCTGCCTGGACCTACCGACGCCGGTGGCTGGAGAATTTAAACAGGAAAGACTTCTTGCCATCGAAGAGCGGTCGTTGTGTGCTCCGACCATTTCTTGGACGGCCAATGGTGTTAGGGAAAGTTTGGAAATGGAAGGAAGACGGGAAAGGGGGGGGGGGGCGTTTTGTTTTGACGTTACTGTGCACAGCAAGAATGGGCACAGAGCTCAGACTGGCAGCTTGGTGGTAGACTCTCCAACACGATATATATATATATATAATTATATAACACAGCCTCGTGTAGTATTACGCCGCAACACAGTTTGCGCACAAATAATTCTCACGCGAGGCGATTACAGAGAGGCACATCAATGTGCCAATATTGTGACAGTAAATTCCAAATCAGAAAAAAATAATAAACGGATCCGTCGCACCTTGCTATTTGTACTTGGTATTTATAAATCGATTCATATTTAAATTTGAGAGTTTCTACTATTTCAATTAAAGCAGACTTGGTAGCGCAGGTCTGAGCCGCTAACCGCGCAGTTAGTGCAAATGTTCCCGGCGCCCCCAAGCTGCGACAACTCGAGTTCAGCGCAAATTCACATGCCGTAATTCGTGCCATCCTGGCTTCGTTCAATCCTCAATTTCACTAGCGATCCTACACATCCTTTGCTGCGATCCCCAATTTCGCTAGCGATCGAAACGCCGAGGTTCGGTTTGGGAGCGGCGACTGCCCCAGAACCGCGCTAAATATTACCCGCCAAAGACGCCAGGAAAGCAGGATGCACTTTTCCCCATGCCTGGCATACCAATTAGGATAGTAGCTTTCCTCCATGGACGAAGGCGATGAGCCGAGGGCGCCGAATACGGCAGCCGTGCCGGCAGAAGCAGCTGCGATCGTTGTGACTCGGTGAGCGGGGTAACAGTCCAGTAATGGCGGTCGGTCATTCGGGCGGGTTCAGATTCTCCCAAATGCCCGGATGAGGGTAGGCGGCGCTACACTCGTTAAAATGGCGCCGGCCAGGAAGCCCAACTGGGAACGGTGTATAAGTCAAGGTAGGAGAAGCTCCACCCACGCGGCAGTGATGCGCCATTTCCAAATCTCCGCAGTCGAAAGAAGAAGTTCGCGGAAACTCTCCTTGTTCCGCTTCAACGGATCTAACTGTCTCCAATCCCACTTTTATGCGAATAGCATTCTTTGGATACTTCACGCACTTTTCGTCTATGTATCCTATCTGGCTATCTAACCTCTTACGCCGCGGGTCGATAAATAAATAAAAAGACCGGCGCCGGCTGGGATTCGAACCGTTGACCCTTTGATCAGCAGGCAGACGCGCTAACCACAGAGCTATGAAGGCAGTCATTCAACGCACTCTAAACGGTTGTTTATATCTTTACCATCAGGACGCGCTTTACAGCGCTGTCACAGCTACCGGTGCGCGCGCGTTCCATGCACGAGGGCTCATTCCGCTCTCGTGAGGCTGAGCACGGCCGCTAGCTCACCCTCTCCCGCGCTCGGGGAGAGGGTGATGTAGCGGCCGTGCTCAGCCTCACGAAGCGGAATGAGCCCTCGTCATGGAAGCGCGCGCACCGGCTAGCTGTGACAGCGCTGTAAAGCGCGTCTATGGTAAGATATAAACAACCGTTTAAGTACCGTTGGTTGAGACTAGCTGAGACGCCAGAAAGTCTGGTCGGTACCATTTTGAGTGTTTGTGCGTATGGCGCGTGCTTTGCTCGCCTTCCTAAGTGACACAAACGCACGTGCTGGGCTGCGGAGATCGTGCGCAGGGCTGTGAAAGTGTCAACAAATTTAGAATCGCCTCAAGAGTGGGCTGGCGTATCTAGAGTGTGCCGGCCACCTGACGAACGCGCATAACTCCGCACCGTTTGATGCTATTCGCATTAACGTAGATAATCATTCCCAAAGGATGGCTTCTGCTGTTTTTTAAGAAAGCGACCTTTGTATCCATCGGGGGGGGGGGGGAAGGCTAATCCTTGAAAGTCGTTTTGGTTTCTATCGGAGGGGAAGACTAATCTCCTTCTCGTGGCTTCCGCAATGGTAAGTCAAATTCGAAAGATAAAGCAAATATGTACAGAAAGGCAAGACCCTCCTCGCGCGTTAGCCGCAACGTCACGGAAACGATGGGACGCTATTGGATGCGGAGGTGGCGGAGGGATATATGATTCCCTTTGAGGGGCATTTGCCGCTACCTTCTTAACCTGTAACCGACTATAGTATATGCCGGGTCATTTCTTGTTCCGTACTTTATGAACTGCATTTGTTTCTTTTCTGACCTGAAATACTGAACAAAAACTACTTTTATAAATAATTGAAACGGCTCGCGCCACTTATATTTTGTATTTCGACTAAAAGAAACTTTTAGCGGCTCTGACCAGTAGTAAGCCCAGGACCAAAGACGTCACATATTTATTTATTTATTGACTGACAATACCCTCAGGGCCATAAGGCGTTAGAGAGGGGAGTGGGTGTTTAGTACAATGTTTGATACTGCTTCTCATAATCTGATGGGGTCCTGAATGGTGACGATGTCTTCGGGAAGGTCATTCCAGTTCACAATTGCATCGGGAAGAGGGGCGTGCTGATGTGCTGTGGAAAAACACTTTTGCCGAGCTATTTTATTTCAATGATCGAGTCTCGAGGAAAGATAAGCCGGTGGGGAAAGAAGAGACTGATTTAGAAGTGGTGAATAAAAAGCTTTAAGCAGAAGGCAGAGACGGAATATTTTTCGACGGGTGGAAAGCAATGGGAGAGAGATTTGATTTAATGAGGGAGACACTGGAAAACCTGGAGTAATCAGACTGAATAAAACGCGCAGCACGGTTTTGAACAGATTCAATGTAGTTTGTTAATGTAGCATGATGAGGGTGCCAGGTTGGAGATTTGTATTCTAATTTAGGGTGATTTCAGATAAGATCGAACAGGGGGTGGCTGGTCGACCTTTTTAATCTGCTTCATAATTTTATATGTTATTTCCCGATGTCCGAAATAAACAAAATCAGAATTATTTTCACCCAGAAAAAAAAATTGTCGGACGCAAAAAATTGTATATCACCTAGAGGTGGAAAGACGCATTTGCTTGCGTAGCCGGAGGGGTCAACTTTGGTGATTAATGACTGAAGTTATACTTCTTAGGTGAGTTTCATAATTTTTTAGTAAAATGTATATGTACTTAGCAATACGAAAAAAAATATTGTTATTGTTTAATTTGTTTAAAAAATATAAAAAATATCAATTACGGCTGCTTGACCGTTTTTACCCCAACTTTGCAGGCCTGTATCTTAGGAAATAAATTAGTCAGAAACGTCATATTTTAATTCAATACTCTAATTTTAAATGGAAATAAATTCACTAAAATTCAAATGTATTTAGGCGCGGGTTGGGGAGATTTTGGCAAGCAAACACGAGACAAGCACCAAAATAAAAATATTTTAAGGGCGATTAAACAAAAAAAAACGTTCTCGAATTTTTTCAAACTTGACCAGTCATTCTACTCTATTTGGAGGTTAATATTCATTAAAAACATGTTGCATTATATTGATGGTGTAATAGATACAGCTCCTCTACCGAGTCTCTTCTCCGAAGCTCGGCACGGGTGTCCTTGTGGTGCGACGCAGTGATTGCGACTTCCTATTTTGAGAGAAAAGTACTTTTTTTTATCTATTTGAGTATAGCAAGTAATATTTTGTCACATCTTTGGCACGTTACAATAAATTGGACATTGAATAGAACAAATTACACATCATATACAACACAGTTCTGCCTTCATAGGTTTCAAAATGGACAGATTTTGATGCAAACATTTTCTGACGGTGTGCACTTAGAGTTTCTTCCAAGGGGACCCGACAGTCCGTGCCACTCGCAAGTCACAGCTAGGTCGAAGCTTCTGATGTTTTGCATAGCCACACATGCCACGACTGAATACCAGGAAAGGCGCGCACTCCACCCACTCTTCATTTTTCCGTTCACGGAATTGAACAACCTCATCTTTGTACAAAAGTGTGAAATTCACTCCTTTTAGTTTTTGCGAAAGACTGTTCACCATGCATTTTGCAGACTGAATGGCCTTTCCTGGGAGCTGTCTCAAGTTGTGAAGGGTTGCTTGGTGTTTGACGAGTCCTCCAACTCCGTCACACGCGTTTTTTCCATGTCCGGTGGCTGAGAACAGTCTTGTACACGTTACTAAAGAAAGTAATCGATTACAATTACTATTACTCTTTTCTAAAAAGTATTCAATTAGATTACTTGATTACTCGACAGCAAAAGTAATTGGACATTACTTTAAGAAGTAACCGTTACTTTTCTGATTACTTTATTGTGTGAAGACTTACATCTTTAGCGCTCATAACAATGAACTACTTCCAACCTATA
This sequence comes from Ixodes ricinus, assembly GCA_037355805.1. NCBI lineage: Eukaryota > Metazoa > Arthropoda > Arachnida > Ixodida > Ixodidae > Ixodes > Ixodes ricinus. The sequence continues at coordinate 30,399 of JAZHYW010067376.1, read as the reverse complement.
TTTCACATTTTCACAAGTATTGAAGAAGAAAAAACGGGTTCCCTCTTCGTGGTCGTTGCACCTTCACAGAATTCGTGAAGGTGCATAGAACAGCATAGAATTCGTTTGAAGAAGTTTAATGATTTGGGCGTTCGCCACTTGGGGAGGAGCGGAGGGGTTCTAGATCTTGTTAAGTTGTCGCTCAAAGTTTGCGTCGCTCATTTTCCCACGTTTTCTTGTGAATATGTTTGCTGCTACGCTGAAAACCCTCCCAACAGACGCGCTGGATGGCAAGGTAGTGTTGAATCTGAGCAACACTTTCTGAAGGCGAGGGAAGTCCTTCAGGAGGTCAGTTGTATTGTCCTGGGAAGTCAAGTACCGGGGCACTTCCCCACTGTCGTTTGTCGTCCCCGGCACAAAAAAGTTGAAGAAATCTATGTCGGGGAGAGTACGCAGTCATCTCGGCGTCTCGATTCTGGTTCCCCGTAGCATGGGCGGTTCACCTCGTCCTTGAGCATTTGCGTTAACCCCTGCCGCCCGGCATCTCCGCAAAAATCTCTCTTTATTGCGTTCCAAAAAAGAAGCAAATTGTATTTTTGTCATTTCAGAAAAAAAGGTGTGTGCGGGGGGGGGGGGGTCTCGTGGAAAAATAGTAACGGTTAGAAGCAATTTTTATTACTTCAAAAAGTAATCAGATTACTCTTGTGATTACTGCCTAATAAAAGTAATCCACTGATTACAAAATTACTCCAAAAGTAATCGATTACAAGTACTTTGATTACTTGTAATGCGTACGGTACAAGTCTGGCTGAGAATAACCATTGGGCTTTGGGAAAAACATTTTTTGGAATTCATGAAGTTCGAAGCGATTCTTGAAGTGACTCGCGGCACCGTCACTTACATAAGTCAAATGAGGGTACACAGCAAGGTTGTCATCTACCCACTCTCTCACTTTTTGTAGAGCCAGACAGGCATGAGCGGAGTTTTGATGCAAGTCGTCACTGATGATGGCAAAACTGTATGTCGACTTTCTAGTCGTCACCACACTCGTAAATATTGAGACCTGCTTTTTTTTTCAGTGGTACGCTTGAATCTTGTCAGGAAGGATAACAGTTTAGTTCTCTGCAAAGTCGAAGTGGAAGACAATGCTACTACGCTGCGCGCACTGCTTTACTTCGTAGATGGCTTTGCCTTGCGTCTGTCTGATGTGGTTGTGAATGATCCACCTTGAGACCGACACACGAAGCTCTTCCAGAAAAGTGACCGGATCTAAAGTCTTTTTCACGAGCTCGCCTGACTCCCATGCTGCCAAAACTATCTCTTCATCCTCGGAAATGTTGAGTTTTTCGAGTGTGAGAGACTGGTCTTTGGGACAATGATCACATTCGCCTAAAAGGCACTGGCGCGATGGCGGGTTGGAAATGAATGCCGAGTTCAATTCCACTGCGTCGAGTTGTGAGCCAGAAGCGTTCTGTAGAGCGGCGACGCAGAGGTTATAGTTTGCACAGTACACACAAACGCATGCTTCTTGCTGGGGATTGCATTTGACCCATCGGGGTCGCAGGGAGTAAAACTTCGTCAGTCCGATGCCGGAGTCGGGATGGTCGCTTTTATAAACACGAAACGCTTCTCTGATTGACCGTGTCATAAAACGTTTTGGCTTGAGCGTTTTCTGGCCATCGAGCACAACGGAAATGACGTCCTTCTGATTGGGACTCTGCCTAGAACACTCTAGCTCGTCTTTCATGTAGTACTCAACCACTGCAGATATGTTTTCAAAGCTCACCTTACACCTTGTATAGGGATCCGGCACATACCACACGCCATGGTCCTCTCTCAGCTTCAGGGACCTATTAATGATGTAGATCGATGCCTCTGGGATGATTTTCTGGACTTCATTTCTTGTCAAGGTTGATGGCAGGAGGGTCAGCAATTGACAGCGTTCCCGGGGTGAGGCTGTGGTCGCAAAGGCACGCGAATGTTGTCCGCCCACTCGGTGCATGTGGAGCACTTTTGCTCCGACGACCCCGATGCCACGTTTTCATCGTACGCAAGACGCATCCTGGAGCGCACATTCTCAGTCACAACCTGCTCCAACTCCGTCTGTTTCCTCTTTACATAGGCAGGCCTGTCTCGACTTTTTACTTCACTTGGTGGTCTTAGTGGTGACACAAACGTTGAACGTACGCTGCGGTTGAGATCTTCAATGGCCTCCTCAGGAGGCATAAAGCTGTCGACGCCCAACTCTGAGCTTCGCAAAGTTATTTGCTTGGTGAAATGCGTAAAGCAATTGTAGCACAGGTAGTCCAGCTTGCTCACTTCCATGGAGCTACCAGACGGGAGAATATGCTTCAAACAGTCCACACCGAGCTCACTCACACTGCGAAAATTTCGCTGCATCGGGATCTTCTTTTGTGCTTTGCAAGGTAATCTGCACAAAACACTCGCTCGGAGCTGTGTTGTCGCCATAACGAGCTCATTATGAATAAAAAGTCAACACGAAGTAAAGGAACGAAATTGCGGGTTGAAACAGTGACTGAGCTGGAGTAACGCAGGTTAGTGACAAGTTGAAACAGGGAGGCTCTTTCATTCGAAGCACGCAGTTATACACAGAAGTACACAAATGACTCCCTCAACGAAGCTCCAATCACCGCAAAGAAAGAAAGAGGGAAAGTCTCCAGGCAAAGTAAATAGACAGCGGCGAAACTATTCAGGGTCGAATGCAGATATCTATGTTTCCTGCTGAAAGGCGTCTTTGAGTCACACCGTCACTCATATCGGTTCCCCAAAAGAAACGCCGCCTTTTCGCTATCTGCCCATTACACTACTTCCCACTAATCCCTTTTACTTTGAGGGTTTGTCCACATCCAAACAGATCCTAATCACCGCCGTCCAACTTGGCGGCAACGTTTATTGTTTCCCAACATTTCGGTAGACCCCAGATGGAGGACGAAAAGGGCAACACACACAACGATCTCCAACTCAGCGTCGAAAGATTGTTGCCTCTTCCAGTTTATTAGGAAGCCCCAACCACCGACCTTCAGACGCCCGATAGATAGCCTCGCCTCCCCCCCCCCCCCCCTCTTCCCCTTTCCTGGCTCTCCACATGCCAACACGCCCATCACTAAGCAAGCCGGCCAACCCCTTTCCCTCCCCCGTCCCCAAAACAGTTTTCCGACCGACACAGACAGCCTAAACTCCTTCCCCACCTCCCAACTTGCCCTTCCAAGGACATACCAACACCGGATATCTGGAAATAATTCACTCTCTCTGTGACAACAACAACACAATTTTGTATGCTTTAGTTTTGTTTTGTTTTTTTTCCTCACTTTACGGTTTTTTACACTTCACGGCACGGAAGGAAAACAAAAAGAAAAAAAACACGAAAAGTTTAACCAAATTGACATTCAAGCAAACACATGTTGAACCTCCTGCGTCCACAAAACCAAGCAACACCCTACATAATACCTACCAAAGAGTGGATGAATAGAACCCTAAGGTTCACTTCAAACACATAAATGTCGAAAAGATTTTTTTTTCTTTTTTCACAAAATAACAAGTTGCAATCATTGCGTGGCAACACAGGGAACTCCGTGCCGAGCTTCGGATAAGGGGCTCGGTAGAGGAGCTGTATCTATTACACCATCAATATGATGCAACATGTTTTTTAATGAATATTAACCGCCAAATAGAGTAGAATGACTGGGTAGAAGTTAAAAAAAATAGGGAACTCTTTTTTTTTTTAAGTTGCCCTTAGAAATATTTTTATTTGGGTGCTTGTCTCGTGTTTGCTTGCCAAAATCTCCCCAACCCACGCATGTACAGATTTGAATTTTAGTTAATTTACTTCCATTTATAAGTAGCGTATTGAATTAAAATATGACTTTTCTGACTAAATTATTTCCTAAGATCCAGGCCTGCAAAGTTGGGGGAAAACAGTCAAACAACCAAAATTGATGTTTTTCATATTTTTTTTAAAAACATACTAAACAATAACAATATTTCTTTCGTACTGCTAAGTACACATAGATTGTGCCCAAAAATTATGAAACTCACCTAAGAAGTATAACTTTCGTTATTAATCACCAAATTGGACCCCTCCGGCTACGCAAGCAAATGCGACTTTCCACTTCTACGTGATGTGCGATTTTTTGCGTCCGACAATTTTTTTTTCTGGGTGAAAATAATTCTGATTTTGTTTATTTTGGACATCGGGAAATAACATATAAAATTATGAAGCAAATTAAAAAGGTCGACCAGCCGCCCCCTGTTCGATCTTATCTGAAATCACCCTTTAGACCGGACTAGGGCAAGATAGAGGAGCCGTTTTAGTTGAGAAGGGGGCGGATCTGAAATTGCGACGAAGGAAACCCGAGCTTTTGTTAGCGAAACTCACAACTGAATTAATATGGTTTTCCCAGGAGAGGTTTGAAGTTAGAAGAACGCCGAGGTATTTATACATATCCGTGGGTTGAGAAAATGAGAAAATGAACAGGAGAGGTTTGAAAGAGGAACGAGAGAAGCGCATGCATTTACATTTGCTGACGTTAAGCGTCATCTGCCAGTTAGCACACCAGTTCTGAACTAGGTCGAGGTCATTTGTAGGATTAAAGAGTCATGAGGGGATGTTATTTTTCGGTAAAGGACACGGTCGTCGGCAAATAGGCACATGGGTGAAGATACCTGAAGAGCAAGATCGTTGATGTAGATGAGGAAAAGTAACGGTCCAAGCCCCGTTCCCTGAGGCACGCCAGATGTTACGGGGGCTAAAGTGGATGAACAATCATTAAGAGGATATCTCAGTAGAATTTCTTCTCCGATAGGAACTTTTCCGGAATCCAGATGGCTCTGGGGAGGAAGCCTTTGTACTCACCTGCTTACGCGATATAGTGCTATTTCCAAACAAAAATAAAGAAAAAGCTTGTCTTTTTGTTCCGGTTATCAGCGGACGGCTTGACCCTGAAAGCCCCTCCCCCCTCTTCACCCACCCATCCCGTCCCTCCGCCCTGCGAGTTGCGAGAATGGCTTTGTGGGCCTCCGAGGCCATCGCGAAGGGGGCCCTTTGTCCCATTCTTACCGGATGAGGAAGAAAAAAAAAACGCGGTTAGAGAACGCCCTTGTTGCAGATTGGAAAGAATTTGACGCTCTAGAACAGTGGTTCTCAACCGCCGATGTTTCACGGACCCCTAGTGGATCGGCGGAGATGATGGAGGACCCCTCTCGTGGTGGGGAGCATCTCGCTAAGGCCGATAGTCGCATTGCGGCCGAGAGTGCATTAAGGCCGAGAGGAGCGAAAGGGCCGGGGGTGGCTTTGAGGCCAAATAGGCCATAACGGCCGAGAACTGCATTAAGGCCGATAGCCTCTGAATGAACTGGTGTGGCCGCTTTCTCGGGGGCCGCGTTGTGGTTGACGACTTTAGTTGCCACCAAATAAGATAGATGGCGCCACATTGAGCATGTCGGATGAAGTTAACATATCTTTAGTCTCGTCAGTCGCCGTGGTCTCTTCTCAGATTACAATGATTGGCGCTCCGAATACTGTAAACTACTTAATTTTCGAGAGGACCTAATTTTCGCCAATCGTCTTCCCGCGAACAATTCCGTTAAAATGAAAACACATGAGAATCTATATTGATAACTTAGCGCGTCGCGAAAATTAGAAAACGCAAATTATTCCAAAACTCCAGTTTGACCTAAGCGCAAAAAATAAGTCGCTTACAGTACTCTGTGGGAAAGTAAACTTATGACATTTTTAAGAGTGTATCTGTCGGTGACTGCAAATAGTGCGGTTTTGGGTTTGTTTTCACCCTTCACGGCCGGCACAAGTCGGTACGCCGTCTTGCCTATCCGAATTTTTAATTTGTTTATTTGCTTTTCTGCGCTTTATCATTTCTTATTCCTTTGATCAGTAGTTCCTTCATCTCCATATTTGGATTATGTACACACAGGCACACGTATTGCAAAATAAATGCTATGAATTTAGGGCGCCTTTTTGGTATAACATTCCTATATCTTAATCATCGGCTTTTTAAGAGTTCAGTGAAACATTCATTGTGTCTTTTCAATTTTGATCAGTTTAACTAAATTAGTTATGTCTCTGATTCTACCGGGCGGCTACGAAAACGATGAGTGAGGTAGATTTTAAAATTTTATTTTCAATCTTTTTTTACCGCGAAACGTTTAAGAAAACACAAACTAGGAAATATGAAAAACAAATGGGCCATCAGAATGTCAGAACATGACAATTAACTCACCGTCGGAGTGCATTCTTGCCTTAAAGAAGTTTCATGTGCTTCGTTCCGTCTCTCTAATTGGCTCACGTGGGCATAGCCTTCGCCCTTTGCTAAAAAATGTTGACACGGCGTGTAGCAAAAAGAAAGGCTAGTCGAAATGGTCAAAGCGCTACATGTTTAATTAATCGTAAAGGATGAAGCAATAAAACCAAAGACGCAATATTTGCCGTCACCGAGAGATGCAATGTGCACTGACAAATAAAATAATATGTGGCGACATCTACCTTATTTGGTGGCACCTAAAGTCATCAACCACAACGCGACCCCCGAGAAGGCGGCCACACTAGCCCATTAACAGACTATCGGCCTTAATGCAGTTCTCGGCCGTTATACCCTATTCGGCCTCAAAGCCACTTCCGGCCCTTCCGCTCCTCTCGGCCGTAATGCACTCTCGGCCGTAATGCGACTATCGGCCGAAATGACAGTGACCCTCGTGGTGAGGGGAGGGGGATGTATAAGTTAAATATAATAATGACATAATAAATGGATTTAACTAAGGGCTAGTGTAAGGTTGACTTCTCGTATTGACATACACGAGAAAACTAGCCCGACAATTGAAAAATTCCTTCTCGATCTGGAAAAAGACAACTTTTGTTGCTGGACTTGACTGATGAGGCAGGGCTTCGCGGACCCCTAGAATGCCTTTGCGGACCCCTAAGAGTCCGCGGACCCCCATTTGAGAACCACTGCTCTATTGATTTATTAGTGTAAATACATTTTGTGTTTTGTTTTTGCGTTAATCGCCGGATTTAAAATAAGACGCCCACACGACCTCTTCGATTCTGAAACAGCCTCATTTCGCTGCCTGATACTTTGGATTCATTTGGCTCGGTTCTTCGGCTATTTCGCGTTCCGAGATTTTTCGTACGATACGATTTCGAAATAGCATGTAAACTGTTGATATCGTCATTACAAAAAACGAAATATGCCATATCATCATTACAAAGCGAAATATGCCATGTGTCGTGTCGTAATGCTGCGAAATAATCTACCACAAGTCAGAATGGCGTTGCGTACTATAAAGAGCGGCCCTAAGAGCTTACTTTTTATGAAGCAGTGCTTTGAAAAATAAAGCTGCTCACTCTAAAAAGTGTCCGATCTCCTGTGCGAAAAAAGAAACGAAATGAACCAGTTCACGATGCCATCACAGCAGCCATTAGAGTCACAACTTTTTTTTATACTTGGGAGAAGAGCGTGTTGGTTCAAGTGATGGATAAAGAAATAATAAACAATTAACACTAAGACAACAACCACATCTTTTTTTTTTTCTAGAGCACCGGATTTCAACGGTCACCCCAATTTCTAAATCGGTGTGCGATCTCTAAATGGCACGGAATCAGAACTATATGTTGTACTGCCGAAATGCCAAAAAATCAATAACCACCAGTTTAGATAGTGTTGCGTCTTATATACGTACTGTTCAAAGCGTAGTTCTAGTGTCACAAAGCTATGCTTTAAAAAAATTATTAAAACAATACCTTCCATAATTACGTGTTCCGATTAGTTCCGATAGTGACCTGACGAGATCATTTCTTTGCCTAGCCGTTTCGGAAACGGTTTAGTATTGGCTGATAGTATATTCCACGACAAGTTTTGCCTTATACTTGCAAGGCAAAAATGATCGTGCCTACAGTGCCACAGTGCCTATATTTTTATTCGTGCGATGCTAATCTCCCGGGGACAAAACCGCTGGTCTACCCGTGACGTCACGGCGGGGATAGAGCAACCAATCTTTACACTGATTTCAAGCTCGTTCTCGCGGCTAATAGAGTCACCATATGGGCACGGACGGCTTCCAACTTCGCTCTCAGTCGGGGTTGAAGTTTCCACAAACCTGCGAGTTGTTACAAAGAAAGGGTGACGAAACGACGAACATTGTATGATCCCACTTTGCGCTGGGGATAACGCAACTCTCAAAGAGAACAGACCCATCTCACCAGGCAGTTTGCCACCGTTGCCGCAATGCATCGAGGGAACTTTAGTATTTCAGCACGTGCCCGAACCTCGCTAACTCTGCGCGTGAAAAGCACGTAACGGCACGAGCCGTCTCGGACACTGCCACCTGCTTCTTGTGAACTAAACTTTTGTCGGCTTCACGCATCCGCGAACGCTTGGTGAGGTCGGTCTATTAGAGGGGGTCCACTGGTTTGTGGCTAGGGTAGGCGTCGTTATACACGAACTCATCTCTGTTACGTCACGGCGCGGTGGTGGCGCGTCTGGATGCACTTCCGGCCCGGGGCTGTGGGCGGAAGGGCCCATGCCAGACGTGTATTCCTGCGTTGTTTTGAAAGGAACCAGACGAAAACCTGCCCTTCTCGTTAAAACGCCGCGACTGGGGCTGTACCAAGAGAGTCGAGAAAGGTTTGAAGGTCAGTTTTCATGTGCACTGGTTCGACCGAGAACGTGGATATGTGCCGTGAAAAGGAAAACGAGACGCCGTCGGACCACGATTGCTTTGGACGGGAAGCACTTTGGGTTGAATTCACGGATACTTGTGGTCATCAGATTTATTTTGTTTTGTTACAACATGAACGCCGGAAAACCGTCAAGTTGCACGGAGCACCTGCGGACTACGTTCAGTGCGTCTTCAAGTTCAAACGGCCACCTGATCGTTCGAACTGTCGTCTGCTCTTTCAAACGTTTCTGCTTGTCGTCTGCTATTTTAGAGGACACCGGCCCGTAGACCAAACATGGGCCCGGTGCTTCCGATAAGAAGTAGTGCAGGCCTCAAGAGACTTAAGTTTGAAGGTTGGTAAGCTGGCTCGATGTAAACAGTAGATATAAGGAGATGTTCATCATTGTTACCAGTGGCCATCACCGACTTGTTATACCTAATGGATCTTTTTCACATACCGACGGCACCAGGCGGTGGCTGCACGAACTAAAATCGAGGAAGGGACCTACCTGCGCTACCAATCGATAATGGGAGCTACGCTACCAGTTTCTTCGTTCTCTGAGCAGCGGGGCGTGCCCAACGCGCCGTCCAAGTGGGGCATCCATGGCGTCCACTTAAACGTCCTGTTATTCTTTCCGTCCGCTTTCTTTTTTTGCGTAACACAATTATATGTATGCTGCAATTACGTTTTCTACTCGCTGATCTACAGCCTCCTTCCGAATTTCCTCGATTTTTGGTGCCAACTTCCGCCGCTTGGCATCGGGCGCTCGCGCGTGCGCAGAACGCTTCTCGAAAAGGTCCATTCACTTTGTCCGATTCTGCTTGCGATCTTCAGTAACGACGTCGACCATCTCAGCTACGTACGGTTCACGCTTTTGCAGCCCGAGCGACGTCGCTACTGAAAATTGCGAGCGAATTCTCATCATGTGAATCAGGCTTTAGCGTACATTCCGTGGCGTCCACGCGGAATGAATCGCCGCATGTCAGATTCTTCACGCGAAGTTTTGCGGTGTAACGGGCCTCGTTAATTTCGCTGACGCCGCTCAAGTAGTCAGACATTGCCAGGAAGAGCGTAAAATCAACAATTCCAACGCGAAAAAGAGCGCGGGGACTCACACCGACTCCGACAACACCGCATTTCAATGGTTTGTTTATGGGCGACGACGAGCTTGTTGCCCACACCCCCATCGCGCATGCGCGGCGCCGGTGGCGTCCGCTAGGGGCGCTCCGGGCGCTCCGGTTTGTTTGTAAACATGAGTTGGTGTATATGGTATATCGAGGAGTCTGGACCTTTTTTGTGTTTTGCCAATTGCTCTTTAGGGGAAAAATAGAGGGGAAAGGCACAAAGCTGTTGCCCGAGTTGTCGTCAAACAAAGCAATAATCGGGAAAATAACCCCGAAGGAAAAAAAAAACGGCAAACGCGTAGGTTCCAGGACATTTCATCGAACGCCGTTTCATCGAAAAGTGGTCGTCCCATACCGAAACGTTCAATTGCAACAATAGGCCGGTATTTTTAAGCAAAAATCTAATAGCCGGCCAAAAAACGTTACTAACAAAACAAAACGAAAAATTCGGGGCTAGTGGAGGGGAGGGGTGGAAACCGAATCCATCCGCTTGGGTACTCTCATGCAGGCGTGTCCTCCGTCGTGCCATCCAGGCGTCTGTCGTACGAGAGGACAATGAGAAATTTTAAAATTTTATTGCAGAAACCTATGACGCATTCAATGAAACGGCGTTTGATGAAATGTCCGGTGTAGGGTGCCTACATGTTTCCGCTCCGCTTTAGGGTGGCGCCAACTTCTTATTACCTTTTCCCTGAACCTCTCCCACCGCCATTTTTCCCCACTTCTTATTTCGCTAAACGTAAGCAACGCTGAGCTTCTGTAGTCTTGAAACAGCGGCAACACTGTGAGGCCGCTTCCGTTAACGTTCATAAGAGGAGTCGGAGGCTCAGCGGGATGGCGGTCGTGGTGGCTGTCGCTCTCTTTATTCGGGTGTTTCATATTTTGAAGTTGTGAGCAGGAAGTGTGCGTTGCTTTTAACGAAACGCGAGTTCCTGCGAGTGCGACAAAATGGAACGCAACAGATCGGCATTGCACGCCGAAACCTCGCCGTCGGAACGAGAGCGGTGAGCGCTCCCTAGCCCTAACGAGGATTAGCGGCGTAGTGCGAGCGCGCGACCGGCGAGTGTGACAAAATGGTCGACGAAAACAGCGGAGGTTGCCATGGTAACGAGGTAGGCAACACTGGTTTGTCGGCCACAGGTATCACAAACGTTGTCGCCACCCTAAACAGCGGAGCGGCGGAAACATGTAGGCACCCTAGTCTCACCCACCCGCTAAACATCTCCGCCGCCAAAAAAAGAAAGAAAAAAAGCTTTTAACTTTCATTTGTGCCACCCCAAAACACCAACAAAGTACGGAACGTCCTCCCAAGGACGCGCCCGGGCGATGTACAACCTATTACTCACTAACGCGATAATCCACTAAATATCTTCGCCCCCCCCCCAAAAAAAAAAAAAATAAATATATATAAAAAAAGAAAAACAGGAAAACAAAAAGCGATCGGTTTTGAGGGGCACCCTTCCTCAAAATCCCGACTGTCAACCCGACGACCTTGAAGATGCAAGTAGTCCGGGGCGCAATGCCAATAACACATTGCGCAATTTCAAGAGCAAGTTTTGCGGACTAACTCATAGATGGCGCCAGCTGACGGCTGGATTTTTTTTTGACGTTTTGATAAGGCTACAAACTTAGTTAAAATTTATTACAATGAGAATTTCTGGAAAAAAAGATCTTGTAAGAGATATATTCAAAAAGTCCTGGTCTTGAATATTGTCGAGCCTAAATTTGTATTTTGGCCCCGGTTTATTTTTAAATGTTTATAAAGAACGGAACGAAAAAGAAAACTTTTTTCAAGCATCTTTAAGTTCACATAAAAAATTTTAAGCTTAGAAATCGGGAAATGTAGCGCGGCAATATTACTCAGTTTTTTATTATCTTTCTAATAAACCCATTCCCAAGTCAATCCGTTCGGTGGTTCTCGAGAAAAAATACTAAAAAGTTGCCATTGGAATTGCATAGGGCTCGGGTGCTGCGATATCCTCTTAACATGAACAAACTGATGACGCTGAGAGAGAAAAGATTTAATCCAGGAGAGAACATTATTATCGAGGTTTAATGACGAGAGTTTTAGAAGCAGTCTGTTATGCGGAACTTTGTCAAATGCTTTAGCGAAGTCGAGAAATACAGCGTCAGTGGGGTAGCCAGAATCAAGGTTTGCGAACAGGTCGTTGGTTAAGCAGAGAAGTTTGGTTTCGCAGGAGTAGTTTCGACGGAAAACGTGCTGTGCTGTGTTAAAAAAGGAGATAGAATCAAGGTGAATAGATAGTTGCTTGTGGATTACGTGCTCGAGTATTTTAGAAGGTACAGAAGTTAGATATATTGGCCTATAGTTTAAAGGAGAAGATTTATCACCGCTTTTGTGGACCGGGATGACCTTGCCGATTCCCCAATCCTCAGGAACTGCCGCCGTATCTAATGATTGCTGAAATTTTTTTGTTAGAAATAGGCTTGAGGAATTTTTAGTGCTTTGTAAGACCTTAGAATTTATGCCGTCGACACCACAGGAAGAGGACGTTTTCAGTGACTTAATAATACTAACAATACCTTCGTAATCAATACAAATTGGATCCATAGGTAAAATATTGCTAGTAATAGGTAAGGACAGTGTTAAGGGACAGTGGGCGGTGAATTGGGAAGAAAAATGATTAAGAACTGTGGCACACTGATTAATCTCGATAATGTTCTCAGAATCATCAATAAGCGCTAGTGGGGAGTATGGTGCATGATTTACAACATTCCAAAATTGGCGCGGGTTGTTTATTAGCATAGATGGAGGGGTCTCCTGGTAGAATATATGCTTCTGCTGCTCTAACATAATTTTATAATCAGTGGCACATTCATTATATCTACACCAGGATAAAGCAGTGTCTTGTTTTTTGGCTACTCGAAAACGTCGTTTTTTCTTATTGTTAAGGGTTTTCAGTGAGCGCGAATACCAAAATTAGAAGACCGGGAACTGATGTTAATAGTTGGAACATGAGCTTCAATGAGTTGCAGTAATTTGTTTTTAAAAAGGCACCAATTTTCATTTATATTCCTATCGTCAAAACCCTCCAGGAAGACTGAGAAATAGCTTGAGAGGTCCTGGTTAAGCTGCTCATAGTTCCCCTTATTATATAGCCTTATTCGCTTGGTCAACCTGACTGGTTCTGGTGCTTGAAATCCTAGGTTGTAGAACACTGCTTTGTGTGGTCACTGACGCCTTCAAAACCGGTAAGAGAGGTAATAGATTTCGGATGGTTAGTCAAAAGCAAGTCTAGTATATTTGAACACGTGGTGCTTACACGGGTAGGGAAAGAAATCATCTGCGAAAGGTTAAAATCCAGGCAGAGACTGATAAAATCGCGACACTCACCAGAACTTCCACTACCAACAAGATCTGATAAATTCCAATTTATCTCACGGAAGTTAAAATCGCCTACTAAGAAAACAGAATGACCAGGATGTTGTGTGAACAAAATTGACAATTCATCATGGGAAGGAGTTACAAAACCAGATGACGCATCGCGCGCTTTCGGCACCGTGGGTCGCCCCCATAGGTGGAGGAGGTTTCCACGTCGTCCGGTTAAAATATGATGCGCTGATGTTTAGTTACTCTCTCAGTGCCCGCTGGCTTGCCCGAACCCCAAGAGACGTGGAAACCGCAAGAAAGGTAGACGCTTACATAGAATTGCAGGGCCCCTTTGAGGAACATGACACGCAAAGAATTCAGAACTCTCTCGTATGACAGCTGACCTCAGGAATCGCCCCTCCAGCGCACCTGAACAAGCCAGTTAGCTGCGTCTCAGACTCTCAGGGTCTGAAAAAGGGCCCTCACTATTTGGAGCTCCGCGATGCCCATGGTGTACAAAAGTGACCCCAAAAGTGGGGAGTCGCGGAAACCCTCGGGGTTGTGCATAGTGTCCGAGGGCACTCGAAAATATGGGGATCACGCGAGTCCCTAGGTGTAAAAGAGGGCACCAAAAAGCACCCAATTTAGGGGATCAGGTGATTCCCTGGGATTTATAAGCGGTACTAAATAATGCTTAATTTACGGGTGTCACATGAGTACCTGGCGGTGTAACAAAAGTAGACTTGTACGTAGTTCAACTACTCTACTCAAGTTACTGTAGTTTAACTACTTTTCTGAAGTAGTTTAGTAACTTTTAATTACATTTTTATTTCGGTAATTAGTAGTTTACTTTAATTACTTTTTCCGAGTAACTTCTACTCAAATTACAAATTACTTTCGAATTTTAGTAGTTTTTTTTACTGTCAACAAACGTTCTTGCACGAAAAGATATAAGATTTTGGAAGATCAGCTGATATTTTCAAAGCGGGGAAGCATGTGGCGTAGAAAAAGGGGGGGGGGAGAAAATGAGTTGGAGAGTCCGAAACCCGCCAAAGGTTTCCCGAGCCCCTGCCTCATGCAACAACACTGCTACGAAGCGCGGGGAGCGAACAGGCACGACGCAAGAGAGGCCGAGTAACTGCGGGATTAGCGCCGACAACTGGCGTTTCTTTGTGTCCCGAAGCTCAAGGAGACTTGATACATTCGAAGAAAGGGCTGGTTCCCGCTTCTTCCCAACGTAAAACTCTCGCCCACTACAGGAGGTGCACAGACTGCATCCTCACTCAAAGGAGGCAACAAAATGCAGCACCCGCTCTGAAGCTCATCTGGTGCGCCCATAGTTTGTGCTGTACTTGAAGAATCGTGTGCTAAGGGCAACGCAAAGGTGACCTTTCTGCGTTGCCTTTCCTCCCAAAACATAGGATATGCAGATCTTCAAAGATTTGAAGATCGTTCGAGAAGCCTTAACAATTCCCCCAATGTTTTTATATAAAAAATAATAAACAAGCAGTGTTGGGAAGTACTCTAGGTACATGGTACTTAGAGTACTATCGTTTAGAAAACTTTTACTTTACTAGAACTATATTCTCTGCGCGTGTACTTGTACTTTCCGAGGAAAGTAAAACTGCCGACTTCAATGTACATTTCCCGAATTTGAAAACAAAAATGGCGTATCGTCGTGTGAAAACATGCTCTTTCAAGACGTCATGTGGTTATTTTCTGAATGAAGTAATGACGGCTATAAGACCGACACAAATAAGTGGCTTATAAGTTGATTGTGGCAAATAGCTCGTCAGCGAGAGTAAAACAACTACTCTGTGGCGACTTTACTTTATTCAATATTTGCTGCCATTTTCTTAAAAAAATTGATTCACCTTGATTACCTCTTGAGCAATGCATACCAGGTAAAAAAAAGACTGTATAGGGAATGAAAGGGCATCATGAAATATTCTGTTAAAAGTACTGGTACTTTACCTTGAAATATATTTATTTATAGTACGTTACTTCAAGTACATACCACTTTGTAAATAACCTCTAATTTACTTTGTACTTTACTTCAAGTACTTTTTAGATGTACTTTACGCAACACTGTAAACAAGCAAACACTGTCTTATAATCAAGCTCAGGCAGTGTTAAACCTCAAAGTAGAAATGACATATTTGCAGTACATCATTGACCAAACAAACAAGAAAGTACAAAACAATTAGGCTCGCAGAAGCACAGCCAGCTATTAAAGCATTTCTTTGAAAAAACAATTTGATCCATATTTGGCTAGCACAATTGCGCTAACGGATCAAAACATATGTACTTTCTTTTTACCATTAAAAAACATAAAAGTAACTTCAAGGTAACTTCAAAAGTAATTCGCTACTTTCTTACGGTAATTAGTAATTTTCTCAATTACTTTCTATTTGAGTAATTTCTACTCTACTCAAATTACTTTTGAGGTCAATACTCAGTAACTTAACTTAATTACATTTTTTGAGTAACTTGTACATGTCTGAACAAAAGGCATCAAAAAGCACCCTATTCAGAAGGGATCCGTTGACTCCCTGAGAGCTGAAAGTGGTTCCAAATAATTCCTCTAATTAGGGGTGTAACATAAGTACCTGAATGTAACAAAGGGCGCCAAACAGCACCCGAAGGGTGTCGGTTGAGGCCCATGGACTTTGAGGGGGAGCTAAGTGATCCCGTATATTTGGGGAGTACTTGAAATCCCCAACTTGAGGGGATACCATAAACACCACAGGGGAGTCACATATGGGACACGGTCCAACTCCCCTGAGGGAGAACCCGTATACACCCTTTCTTAGAGTGTACACTCGCACAATCTTCAGTCGAGGTACTAATCTGAGAACCACGGCCAGTTAAGGGCTGTTTATACTCCGTCGTAACTTCAACGAGCGCAAGCGCTCGTTCACGCTCGCTGACGCTGTCTGCGAACGGGGTGTCTATACTCCAACGTCAAATTGAACGCGGCGCTGCGCTGAGCAGCTCGACGCGCGACGTCGTAGCTTGCGACGGACTTGGACATGCTCTACGTTCAACGTTGGACGTCGGCGCCGCCGACGCAGGCTATCCCAGAAGCCCTCGCGCGAATGCCTCATTCGGGAATCCGGTTGGCGGGTTCGTTGGGGCCGGTCAGAGTGTGCGAGATGCTGGTTTCTGGGATCTGAACCTGTCGTTCTTGCCGTGTGTCGTGTGCTGTTGTCGTGTTCCCGTGTTGGTGTGTGTATTTAACGTTCGTGCGCTTGACTGGGCGATTGTGTGCGTGGACGTGGACTGCTGCGAGGATGCGCTACCCTCGATTCTCGATAGGCCTATCGACCTAACAAGCCGGTGGTGGTGGGCCGTGGTGTCGGGGTGCCGGCAAAAGCTGGAAGCTCGATGACGCGCCAGAGGTAGGGTTAATTAGAATTAAGGATGACCTAATGTGTGTGCTATTTATAATCATGTGCCAGTCGCACTCACCGGCAGTCGTTCCCGATCGAAAAAGCATCGTCGAATGTACGGGAACGGCGGTCACGGAAACCTCTGAACTATTTAGCCGGCCAGAAATTTTCAATTGGGCTGTTCCAGCTTGTAAATGGTCTCAGCTTGTAAACGATAATAGCGATACGCGATGACAATTGGACTGAATCCTGTATTGTTTGTATAGGCTTTGTAGAGTGCGTTACAATTTCGAACGCGTACATTGCGTAATTTAGGTGTCGTCCGCTCTCTTCGGTGTCCGTTTTTTAAGTCAGCGTGAAAGTCTGCTATGATGATAACATACTGGACACCTGTCAGAAAGAGGTTTCTGTAGAATATCGAGTGCATAGATTTCATTGAAGCATTCCAGCGAAATCGCCGGAGTCGCTTGGCACGATTTCGACGGTTATCGGGCTTTTTTTTTTTTTGACATTTGTGTGGCATTTAGGAGAAAATAAATACTGGTTTGCACTCGTTATCACCATCATTTGCTTGTTTTTGAACTGCTAACCGCTACCCCGAATGGTTGTTTTGAAGCGTGACATGACAACATGAAGACGAACCACACTGACCGATTGCCTCTAGGCTAGATGGCGCAAGCTACCGTCCTTAGATAACCCGTAGAGACGATGCGGTTGCCACGGAGACGCGCATGCGTAAAGTGGGGCAGTTCGTCAGGGCGCGCTGGACCAGCGTTGGTCTGCGCTGGACTGTAAACACCATCGTTCGGGCGCTTCTCGGCGCAACGTAGTGGCCGACGAACGTTGGTCTGCACCGGCGCGCGTTGCGTTCGTCGACGTTGGAGTATAAACAGCCCTTTAGAGTCGATGCGACCGTTCTGCTCGAGAAGTAGGATCAGGTTGCGAGATTACAGTAAGGGTGATCCTGGTGAGGTTTGACAGTCACGCAGGCGAGGCGGTCCCGTGATTCAGTCCTCAGCTGATGTTCGGAGCAACTGTTTTAGTCACGATAGTGGGAAGAGGTTTTCGTATTTTTTATATATAGAAATAAGCTTACATTCGATTTACATGGCAAGATTTACGGCATATAAAATATCCTTCCACATAGATTTATACACGTTTCAACAAAAATGTAAATGAAGCCATATGTTATTTGCGCTCACGAACCGTGTTAATAGTGATCGTGTGGTGATCAAAAGTCTCGCTTGATTCACTACATTTCACCATTTCTAACAGGGGATGTAACCACTGACAGTAACTTACTTTACGTGTAAGTGAATTTTTAAGAAAGAAAAGATGTAAATGGAAAGCTTATAGGAGAGTTTTGTTGGCATCATTTAGTAATTCCCGTGAATAACACCTAGAACGCAACTTGTCCTGAATAAGAAAAAATAAAACCTTCCAGTCTTTCCACTTTGGTGAAGAAGGAAGACCAGCGAAGCTCTTTTCTTACAAAAATGATCAATGAGTTTCAATTGACTTTCTATTGTGTTCCTATAGAGTCAATTGAAACTCAATATAAACTCAATGTCTAATGAGTTTGATCATTAGAAACTCAATTTTGATTCTATTGAACTTACTCATTAGGAATGCAATTGAGGCTGATCATAAGAAACTCAATATCGATTCTATTGACTTTACTCACTAGGAATGCAATTGAGTTTGATCATTAGAAACTCAATATCAATTCTAATGAATTTACTCATTAGGGATGCAATAGAGTTTTATCATAAGAAAGTCAATATCGATTCTATTGAATTTACTCATTAGGAATGCAATTGAGTTTGGTCATAAGAACTCAATATCGATTCAATTGAATTTACTCATTAGGAAGGCAATTGAGTTTGGTCATAAGAAACTCAATACCGATTCTATAGAATTTACTCATTAGGAATGCAATTGAGTTTGGTCATAAGAAACTCAATATCGATCCTATTGAATTTATTCATTAGGAATGCAATTGAGTTTGGTAATAAGAAACTCAATATCGATTCTATTGAATTTACTCATTAGGAATGCAATTGAGTTTGGTCATTAAGATCTCAATATATATTCTTTTGAAATTGCTCATTAAAAATGAAATTGGGTTTGCTCATTAGAAATGCAATATGTATTCTTTTGAATTTACTCATTAGGAATGCAATTGAGTTTGGTCATAAGAAACTCAATATCGATCCTATTGAATTTACTCATTAGGAATGCAATTGAGCTTGGTCATAAGAAACTCAATAGCAATTCTATTGAATTTACTCATTAGGAATGCAATTGAGTTTGTTGTTTTTTGGTCGTTTGTGGATTACTGCACCGAACGATTATTGCTTGTACCAATGTTTTTCTATTAAGGGATAGAGTCCAATGACTTCGAAACACTGTTTATCATTTATGAGACTTCCAAGGAGGAAATAGCAAACTGGGAACCTTAATAAATGCTGAGGTGGTCACCGGCCAAATGAATACCTTTCTTATGTAGGGTATATAAGGCGGTGGGGCAGTCAAGGGGAGTACGATTAGTGGGTTGTGAGTGCTTAGTTATGATGTTTGTGTTCGTTTCCTCCATGTGCTTTGTTTCCTTCATGTTGCATGCTTTAAGGAAGTATACAAAAAAATTCTTAACCAGTTGCAATTTTTTTAAACGCAGTTGCAATAAATTCTATTGAAACACGTTGCAAAAATTTAATTGAAACTCAATTGCAATATTTTTATTGAAACTCAATAGCAAAAGTTCTATTAAAACACTATTGCCAAAATTCAATTGAAATGCAATTGCTAAAAATTCAATTAAGCCTCAGTGGCCAATACCCTGGGACGGTTCAATAGGGACTCATTAGAAAAAGTCAATTGAATTTCAATTGAGACTGAATGCGGTCTATTGAGTGAGCCCTTTATACTTTCAATTGAAACTCAGTTCATTTTTTGTAAGGGGGCGCTATGCTGGGAGGAATGAAGTTATGGCCGTCAACAAGTCGGCAAGCCAGAGTGGAAAGGCATTGGAAAGGTTGCCGCCATCTATGAGCGACGGCGGCAAGCAGACAACCGGCAAACACAACACTGTGGACAGCTACCGCCATCTATGAGCGACGGAGGCAAGCAGGTAACCGCCAAACACAACACTCTGGACAGCTACCGCCATCCATGAGAGACGGCGGCAACCAGAGTGTTGTGTCGACATTTGATACAGACACGATCCTGGGGAACCTAGCCACCTAGCCCTTAAAGCTCCGCTGTAAAAAAAAAAAAAAAAGAAAACAAAAAGTAAAGAACGGTTCGCGACAAGCAATTACCTACTGTGCGGTCATCGAGCTGTCGGCTGCGCAAACCAAGGTGTGAAATTATGTATCTCTTCACGGCAAGAGATCCGTGAAGGAATGTATGAATCAAGAGTATGAAACATGTTATAGAATTTTTACTTTGGTGCAATTGACATGCCACCATAAATAATTAGCCTGCATCGGCATTTTCTACGTTATTGCTTCCACTCGCTTTCGGCTACTTCTTTCACGTGCAAAGCTCTTTTGGGGGGATCACCAGAGTTCCTAAAATAGATTTTCGAGATTTGCCAGTGTTGGGAAGTACTTTTAAGTACATTGTACTTAAAGTACCACTTCAAGTAGGTTTAGGAAACTTGCACTTTACTTGAAGTACATTCTCCGAGCATGTACTTGTACTTTACTTAAAGTATTTTTTTTCCTAGGTACTTTCCGAGGAGTACAATTCCCGACTTCAAAGTACATTCCCAAAATGTGGCTTTGTTAAATTTGTATACTACGAAATGATGCTTTGTCAACTCCGAAGAAATATTTAGAGGGATATTCTACTCTCACCAGAAGCGTGAGCAGACGACGCATCGCTCCGTTTGTTCTGAGGGCGGCCTTTCCCGTAGCTTTTGTACTCCCGCACTCTCTCGGTCGGTCAGCGCAAGCAAGAGGTTTTAAGATATCAGGAGTGCAAAATTAATCATAATGTAGCACCTGAGGTTGGGCGTTAAAGCAAGAACACCGCCACTAAACGTTTCGCCAAATGCCTCATGCGGGAGGCATCATCAGTGCATAAGCTCACAGGAATGAGAGAGCTTCGGTCAACGCAGTCCTATTTATCGGGAAGGTCCATATAAGCTTTCCGGGAGGGGGCCACGGTTCTTGCTGCACGCCGTCTTATCTCCGCGGATGAACCATGACTCAAGTAGTTTAGCGTGGGCCCCACCTATCCTCTCAGCCGCCAAGGTCGTCGCGGCTGTGAAGTCAAAAGTTGTGTCCCTGTGGACCAAGTAACCGTGGCCCCCTCCCGGAAGCTTATATGGACCTTCCCGATAAATAGGACTGCGTTGACCGAAGTTCTTCATTCCCTGTGTATGCAGCTGATGATGCCTCCGCGTGGGAGGCGAAGCGTTAAATGAAGTTGTTTTTCTTGTTATGCGAAGTCGGTGTTCTTATTTTAATCATGACATTCCCGGCTTTGGACTATTTTTGCATGATGGTAGTGGGGAAAATTAAATATTCAAGTCGAAGTAAAAGACAACAGAGGAGAACGTCACAATGTTTTGAGACATTCTCTTTTGCCTTTTCCTTCTATTTGAAAGTTCCTTAATTTTTTCCCACCCCAACCTCAGATGTCACATTATGATTAATTATCACCAGCTCGACCTGCACAGTAACTGTTTTTTATTATGGAGAGGACACTCCTTTATGAGAGGATTGCTTGCGGAAGCTACGGGGCTGACAGTCACGGTCTCTCCTAGTACATTTATTTAACCCCATTGGGTGCAATAATCCAGTGCAAAGGGCGCCAAATTCAGAAGAGGGACTTCTGAATTTGGCTCCATTCCTGAAAATAACTACTCAATGGCCACTTGACTTTATCAAATATTCGCCGCTGTTTTCGAAAATACGTCATGCACCCCTGATTACCCCTGGGCAAAGTGCATACCAGTTAAAAAAATCACTGTATAAGGGAATGAAAGGGCATTATGAAAGATTGTGTTAAAATACTTGTACTTTTACTTTGAAAGCACATTCTATTTATAGTACTTTACTTCAAATATAATGCACCCAGTGTACTTACTCCTTTACTTGAAGCACATCGCCTCTCATTTACTTTGTACTTTACTTCAAGTACGTCTTAGATGTACTTTACCCAACACTGGATTTGGCAAGGTCGGGTTGTCGGGCACCGGCACCTCAAGTCAATCCCGGTCCGACTCGAGCCCGACACAGCTCGAAATCAATAGGTCCGAGCCCGACCCGAGCCCGAACAGGGCGCTGGCCGCACCCGACAGTCGGGTTGGTTTCGGGTTTTCGGGCTTGCCCGAGGCCGCGCGCAGGTTTCAGATATTCGCGTCTCCAGCTCGTTGCTCGCCCTAACGCGGCGGAAACGGGAAGAGCTCTAGTGAGGGTCCCCCGATTCTCCTGCGCGTACGGCGGAACTAATGCCCCTGAATAAGTAAGGTAGCGACATCATCTCCCTCCTCCACTGACGCGCACACCTTTTATCTTTTATGTTTTGCTTTTTTACACCCGCGCGTCGACTGTAGCGCCGCCTGGATCGGCCCAAGATAGCAGGCGGCCTTCTTCAAAGATGTCGCTACCTTTCCGTGTAAACGGGCTTTTAGGCTCAACTGCTCGCGATCATGGCTTGCAACATGTCATTTCCGAATGCAAACAACACTCTTCACTGCCCCAACGTAGTGCTGCAGCCGGTATGCGATTGTACCTTATTAGTGTTTATTGTGTATAGATGTAAACGCAAGCACTGTGCGTTTGCGATAGAGTTGCGTGCTCCACGTTGCGCATGCGCGTCATCGCGATGCGCCAACCCAAGACCGCAATTTCGGGCTCCGCACGCGCAGTATAGAACACGCAAACACACATGTGCTTGCGTTCGCTCGTATATGCCATATTAAAACTCGCTACTGTTTCACCGGCTCCCAACGCCAACGAGACTTGCTGCAGTGAGCAGACGTGCAAGCAGGGAGCAGTTTCTTTGAACTGGATAGGCTGAAATGGGCAAAACCAGGGCTGGTAAAAAAATTTAAAAAATATTTTTACTTTTTTTATTTGGTTGGGAAGGATTTGCGGCGACTTTGGAAGTTTTTCCGACTGTCAAAAGTCGCGACCTTGCTAGCACCATACGCTTTCCCCACAATTAATGTAATTTTGCATGGATTTCTTAGATTACCTAGAATGTATTAATCGATTTTAGACTATAAGTATTTGTTATTTTATGACAATTGTTAATTAAAATGCTGCAATTGGCACCAGTGATAATTATTTGCACACTTTTGACTGTCATACTTGTTTGACGCGTTTGAAATTAGGTCATAAGCAACCAATTATATTAGGGCTTGAAAATCTGCGTATTAAAATATCTCAATTTTATTATTCTTATTAATAACACAAATTGCGGCAATGTAGGCCGCCAATAAACGCAACAATAAAGAAAATACGCCATCTAACCGTAATAGTCTTCCAGAAAGGTCTAATCTTGTTTCCTGCACATGATATGAAAAACTCCGACATCGTTATCAAGATAGACAAACCGTCAAACACGGTGTGATATAAAGTCTTATGAGTCACACGTTGCTTTAAAAAAAACAAAACACTATTCAGCTCTCTGATTCGGTTCCGTCTTTGGGTTTTAATGCGAAAGCATTGACTGTCCCATGAGGCGCAGCCGGCGTTGGCTGTGACCGCGAAAATCAGGCATCCAAATAAACGGCGAATTGAAAGAACTGCGACGCGCCCCCCCCCCCCCCCACACACACACACACCCTTGTTCCAGGGCTGTATTGACTTCCGTTGCGGCAAATGTTTCCCTTTACTGTGCCATGGCGTAAGTTTTTCGAGTCGGAACAATTCTAATACTTGGCGATGAGGAGGAGCGCCTCTTCTAGTTGCGATTCGCAAACGGTTAATTTGCAGGATAAGTGAAACACACTATTCTAATATATCTGCCGCGAGTGGAACAAACGAGTGTAACTGAGAAAACGCAGTAGCGTGCGTGAGTGTGGTCGTTCACCGCTTCAATTGTCTCAGGTGAGTGCCGCGGATGTCAAGATGGCTAATATTATAAATCTATGGCAAAATAATCTTCTATTCAAACAGATAGCTTCAACTCCAACAAAGCGACCCGCTCCACGACACAGACACCATCGGCCGCAGCAACACTCTTTTACTGATGAGGACTGAGCGACTCTCACGAGACTTTCCGATCACCCTCCGCCCTCACCTAACGGATATCGGGACTGGGCAGTTAATCGATTAACCTCCATATTATTCGAGTGATGCTTTTATCGCGATATTTATTTTTGCCGTTTAATCGGAATCTTGTGCTGGAGAAAGTCGGGAAAAAGTAAAAAAAGGCCTGCTTTAATATTTCGGACGTATTTATTTATTTTAGGACACAGGCTTGCGCGGCAAAACTACTTCAGCATGCTTGTGATTGTCATCGAGGGTGATCATACTGTTTAAATAACAACTTAAAAATTGCTTCAATTTAAACGGCTTCCCGTGTTCAGATTTCTCTAGGCGTCGCAACGTGAAGTTTAAAATGGGAATGCATTATGCCATTTATGACATAATAAAACAATAAAAAAATGTGTAGTTTTGACGTTCTCATGTAATATGACTGGACAATAATCAATTAACGGATGTATTGATTGATTAGTCTATTAAAGGGTGGCGATCAGTCGGGTTAATTTGTTAATAAACCCCAGCTCCAATCAAGATTCAACGTTTTATGAAAGCTATGGATTGTGCGAGATAATAAAAATATGTGGGACCAACAGTTCTACAAACCATAGCACTAAGATATGAAAGCATCCGACTTAATATTCATCGCTTTGCTGAATTTCCACGCGTGTGAAACGATACAACACAACCTTTAATTGGTAAGAAGAAACAACAACAAAAAACATTAAACATCTAATACCTTGTCCAGCTGAGCCGGAAACGGGCTTGCGTCGTCCAGATCCATGCTTCTGAACGTGCGCCCGTAGCAGACGACGCGCGGCGGTATCCCCGCTTTCGCATGTTTCCAATTTCGGCCGCACGGTGGTGACACGGTTCGATCTCGAGGCGAATAGCGTTAGAAGGATGAAAACTACGCCAAGGAGTTTTAAAATGACCCGGCGAATATTCAGGCAAACACCCGCTGCCTTCGCTTATTACGCCCTTGAAAATGCCCGTGACGTGACCATGGAACGTAAATACGGCGATGATGTGTTATACGGTTCTGGTCTCGTGTTTCGACCACGTTCCCCGGCGAGCAAATCGCAGTCGTGCAACATTGCGCTCGCGTGCGTCCGTCGTGGAAGCTTAGCTGGCGCAACCACATTCGTTGATAGAAATTGATTAAATAAAACAATAGCAAAAAAGTTAAACCCGCACATTTTTAGCCTTTTAGCAGGATGTTAAAGTCTACATGTTTTTGGTTGTTTATTTTAAATTGTTTTATGCAAAAACACGCTCCCTGCTAGTGCGCGGAGACGATATGCCGGCAGTAACTCGTGCATGACCGCGTACTATAGTGCATGATCGCACGCAACCGCGCCACTTTATGTCCGAGATTGAAATTACATGGTCCCGTCTTGCTGATGCGCTCACGCTCCCCTGACCCAGAGAAACGGGCTTGGAGGTACCACCGAAGCGCGGGCTAGCCGCCTCTGTTGTAAACAGCGTTCCGATGTTTACGAAATCACACCCAGCACGCGCGTGTTCGTCGCTTCGTGCCCTACGCATGAACGCTGGGAACGTCGTTGAAGGGTCCCGCAGGGACCGTGAAGTGAATTTGCATGGTCTTGCATTTGATTTGTACCAACTGCGTATCGCTGAGTGGGGCGAAAGAAAACTAACACTCGAGAGAGAGAGAGAGAGAGAATATACTTTATTGAGGTCATCAAGGATGACTTCGGGTGTTCACCCTGGGGTGGTCACTATGTCCGGGATCCCATTGGCCTGGCTCGCCTCATTGGCTAGGATAACCAGCTGGCGCTGATCTTCCGCGTCCTATAGCTCTGATGGCCGTCTCCCAGGAGTTGAGGCGGTTTTCAAGCCGTGCTGCGTCTTGTAGATTTGGATGTTTCGGCCAGGCCAGGACCATGTGGTAGATGGGGCCTCGGTCCTGTTGACTAGTTGGGGCATGTGGGTGAGGGGTAGAGCTGCTGGGGGTAAAGCAGGTTGAGTCTGGATGGCGTTGGGTAAGTGTTAGTTTGGAGCAGGCGCCACTTGACCTGTTCCCCTTTGTCAAGCATATGATGAGGTGGTGGTAGAGTGCGTTGTTGCTTCCGGTAGTAAGTGGTGATGTTCCTGTAGGTGGTGAGTGGGGTGGGTGGGTCCGGTTGCTGATCTAGGTGTTCGTCCCCTGAAACCATGGCACGGGCGTCAGCTTCTTCGCGTGCCAAGGTATAGGGGGGGGGGGTTAGGGAATCAGCAGTGCCACTTTCGATGTGCAAATGTTGCTCCTTCTTTCCTTCACAAAGCTCTCTGCCTTTTTACCATGATAAATTTGCGTTAAATTCGCAGGTCACCAGAATCCAGCTCACGAATCTGCGTGTAGGCTGGATGTCCTGTGGACGTCCATTGGATATATGTGCTGCTTGGGAACTTTATTAAATATCTAAATTCGATACCGCGTCTCGCAAATTTTCCCCCCGAAATTCTATGCATGCGTTTTCTCATCTTCAACTGCATCTTTGTAGGCTTCAACTTCAACCAGGCGCCATTCATCACGTTGTTTTTGTGACGTATTAGATTAGAACTATTTAGTCGTTTTAAGTACTTTAAATAATTATAAAGCATAACAATTAAAAAAAATACTCCTCACAGAAAGAATTCTAATTAATTTTAACCAAATTACAGAGAAGTGACACGTAGCGGAGGGCATTAAACGCACTACCTGGGCCGCGATTCGGCTTTAGTGTCCTCTCTTGATGTTTACTATGATCACTCTATGCCCTGACTATTGGCGAGTACCGAAGTATCGATTGAACGTGGGGTAAAGAAATGCTGGCCTGGCGAATTCCAAGACTTCTTAACTTGTTGCATTTTCATGATATTCATGTGGACACGTCCTTCTGGAATTAAAAAAAACAAACCTTATGCATAACTTTTCGTTTAGGATCGAATACTTTGATTATTGAACCGTATTGTTCAAATTGCAGGTTCTTGTTACCTATTTTGTCTTTTTTTATTTTTTGCTCTTGCTAAGTAGTTAATTGTGTGTATTTCGCTTGAACATCCCTGTCACGCTGTTGCTGCATGCGGAATGTCAAGCCGTCTAGTGTGGCTTTTTTTATCCACCATATTTACTTAAAGGGGTTGTCCGGTGATATATTAGAGTTACCCAGTTTTGCCCCGATATTTTCTTTAGTCATTCGGCACTTTTCAAAATTTAGTCTGGAAACTTTGATCACTATCACCATCTCAGTGTATGACATTTGTGCCAAACTAATGGCGGCCGTCTTGTGGCTGATAAAGGAAGAGGTTGAAGGCACTACCAAGCGGAAGACATATGAGGCCCGTACGTTTGGGACGTCAAAGTACAACACGACGAACGATTTAGATAGAACGGTTGCTTCAGCGATTATTTCGGCGCAAGTTTCGTTGTAAAGCCTTTTGATGGCGGAAATTTAATCAAGGCGCTGGTGGATCGCCGCTTTGTATTGGTCAGTTCTTGCCTTCACACAATCTAATATGAAACAAAGCAAGTAAGAATTATGAGGTTATCGAAGAACTAATTCCCATCTGCCACTGGCGTGCAAACGTGGCGGTGCCAGCTAAATACGGTTTCTGGATCCGCCACTACAAAATATCCAATAGAAATAATAGTTTTCTTTTGAGAAAACGAATTTTGCAGTTTACGCGCACACCTCCGAGTCGTTGGCTGCCGCGCTCTACACACTAAAGATTTTCACACCTTTGTTGGTGTAAATGGCTTGTTCCATAACTAACACATTCATTGGAAAGTCGGCCAGAGTATGGGCCAGATGTAACATTTACATCTACCCTGTATCGGCCGGACGACGGCTATGCGCCCGCTTTATATCGGCATTATCGGCAGTATTGGCTTGCACATTAATTGCAGATATAGGGCGCGCCTCGCACGCATACATGGACAAACGAAATTGTTTTTAATCTCTCACGGAAGTTTATCAATCCACTATCATTACACACAGCTTGTTCTCGATACATTTACAAAAATGATACTTCTTTGTGGAAACGGAAAAAAAAATAATCGAATAGAATTGCACTGTTTTTCATGCAAAACAAAATTCATAAAAAAACACACGAAAAACCGTGCACACTCGCAAAAAAAAAGAAAAAAAGGTGCACCGACTACATCTTTTTTTACATATACGACACCCCAAAACTGCAGTTCGACGTGCGGCGTGACTGACGTCGAACTGACTGCCCCAACTTTTTGCGAGAGGCTTGATGACGGTGCGATATAGCAAATTAAACAGCTAAGGCACCCATCAAAGTCTACAGAAAAAAAACACACAAAAACACTGAGGTTTTGCGGTAAGGCGAAGAAAACCCCGATAACTTTTTTGCAGTCCGCCTCGCTTACACTATAGCTGTTATAATAAGTTTTTGGTAGCCTCGGTTCAACGTCAGTGCGCTGTACGTCCAGACGGAAAACTTTGGGTTGTCGTATATGTGACAAGGTGTGTAAGTATATACACTTTTTTTTTTTTAGTGTGGACATTAGAGAGTTTTAGTGTATCTTTTCTCTGATGACTCCGATAACTGATACCCAATACTCCGCTTCGCCTTTGGGCATGCATTAGAAAGTTTTAGTAGATCCGGTCGAATACCTCCGATAGAAAGCCTGCTCAAAGGCGTCGGTGGATTGTTTATCGGGTATCGTTATCCGAGGCATCGGAACTGATCTACTAAAACGTCATCTATTCTATCGTTATCGGGGGTATCAAAGTATCGGATGCTATTCAGTAAATGGCTGTTAGTCCAGCGGAGTGCATGTGTATGTTCCTTGTGTCTCTCTCTGTCTTGTATATTCCTTCCTTCGTTCCGGCTGGCATATCCAACCTGCTGAGCTTCATGCAATCGCGGCGCTAATAACACGTGTTCAACGCACGAGCCAAGCGTTAATCATGATATGAAAGATGCGTGTCGATAAGCGATGTGCATCCGCGTAGCCCACTTGCCTCTTCATCGGAATACTCGTGAACAGTGTACAAGCACGTCACGATTTTCAGCCTCTTCTGCGGAGGTCCGAGAAGGCAGCCGAGTTCATACAACATATAGCAATCCTCGTCGTCGCTGCTATTCGAGCTGCTGCTGTTGAGTGAGCTGCTCGAGCAACTTGATGACGAACTGTCATCAAGCAGCAGCAGCAGTAAAGCGGGCGGCACTTCGCCAGAGGTCATCTCGAATTCTTTCGAGGCGAGATGCGAGATGCCCGGCGAGAAAGGAAGCCGCGTGTGCGCGCCGAAGGCTGGCCAGGCTGGCTTCGTGGTCGAATCCGCCGAAATTGGCGGAGCGACTTTTCTCGGATTCAGACCAAGGGTTGGAGGTGAGGCTGATCCGAAACGACGAGTGGAACACGTTCATCTCGATCCCGACCGCCCAGTGAAATAGGCGGGCTCCAGAAATGTCGATCCCGGCGCGCTTCAAAACCATCTAGCGGAATTCGCCACCGGTGCAGCGCTTCTTTTAGCATGCGGGTCACGTGCTCGATAGATCGCTCTAAGAGATTCATGACGCCCTACTTATCTGGGCAAAACACTCGAAGGGGAGCCAATCACTGCGATCCACGAAGTACAGCTCAGCGAATGATGAGGCGGAACATCTGTTGAGACTCGAAAAATTAAGTCTGCTCTGTGGCATTACCTTAATGCCACAGCGCAGACTTCCATTCGAGGTCGAAACAGGCATTCAGCCTTATCATTCGCTGAGCTGACTTCGTAGATCGCAGTGATTGGCTCTTCGAGTGTTTTGCGGATAAGCTAGAAGCAGCAGGCATTTCTCAGAGTGATGGATAATGCTGTGTTGAAATTGGTGCCGCTTGGAAAAGGCATCTCGTTATCGAAGTTAAAAGTTACAAAACTAATACCTTTGCTTCGAGTGTATATGACTATTTAGATGGCGTGACTCATTTTCAGACATCCAAGGAGCGACAGGTCTCTAATCGTCTAGATTAGAGATTTAGCCAGTGCAGAACGACTGCTAGCCTGGGGACTTTAACGTGCCTCACGCAATAGTGAAACGCGACCAGATGCCGGTGCGATGTATTGGGCAGGAGATCGAACTATAGGGGGCGCTCTGACCCGTTTATTGTCCCCATACTCGGTGTTTACTC
Source organism: Ixodes ricinus (assembly GCA_037355805.1). Lineage (NCBI taxonomy): Eukaryota > Metazoa > Arthropoda > Arachnida > Ixodida > Ixodidae > Ixodes > Ixodes ricinus. The sequence continues at coordinate 531 of JAZHYW010067376.1, read as the reverse complement.
AACACAAGGCCTGTGCACATACCCATGAGGCCTTATGGGCATGTCATTGTCATCTTCTACAATAGAGCGCGAGGCACATGACGTAAAAAATGCACTAACAATCGACGAAACGACGTTCAGTGCCGGATCTATCCTCAGAGAATGCGGCTTGACCCACTTCGGCTTTTGTGCTGAGCTGGGACCGTGCATGCTGCATTGTTCATGCAGGCTGGAGTGGAAACAAAAGAGCCCCTCCTCCCCCTTCACCAGAGAACACGAACTCCAGCCGAACGCTGACGCCGCGTTCGGTTATGTCGGCCGAGCGTTGAGTCATTGTATTTGTTGTCCCCATCCGTGTAGTTCTAAAGTTAACCGCTTGGGGCGTCACGATCAGCTCACTCCTCCCTGATACACTGTTTCATTTGAGGATGCTGAACCAAACAATTTAGCGTCAATCATCAAGTGGCGCACGTTCTTTCCACGAGCCGGCAGCCGCCGCTGTGCGCGAGCACGCAACGAAAATTGACGTCATAATACCCCATCCGCGCTTAA
>JAZHYW010067375.1:0-32809 GCA_037355805.1 Ixodes ricinus | reverse complement strand
TTTTTTCACTCCGGAGTTAAACCGGAGCTGAATTGTTTGACCTGAACCGGAACGAAAACGGGAACGAAAAACATTTCGGTTCGACACCCTGGGCATAACTTTGTGTAAGTCTTGGAGCCGCTCGCATGTCCGGCCAAGTGCGAGTCGTGATAGCAAGGCATTACTGCGCACCTCAGACTTTTTTGGCACTACCACCTTGAACACATTATCTGTGTCCTTCTCAGGTGGGATATACTTCAGCAGGAGCCCATCGGCGTTCAGCAGAAATTGATCTAATATTAGTACCAGATACATCCCGACACTCGGCGTTTACCGCAATACCAGCAGTCGTACGCCCGGCGGACGCGCCGCCTGAGTCTAAAGAGTCCGACTCACGCGAGAGTCCGTCAATGCACCTTTCGACAAAACGGATCATTCTGCTGAGCTTTCAGTGGCTCTTCTTAATTCTTTGCTGAACACGATCCCCACTGCGCTCACTGCGTCTATGTGGTTCACGGTTTTGTCCGAGAAGGTCAGTGGTGCTGCCTCCATTATGGACTGATTTTCGGCTTCGCATGGCCTGGAGTTTGCCGTTGGTTCGGCCTAAGTCCTCGCGGAAAGATTTGCAGTCTCGTGAAGGGTGTAAGTGAATTACACCCTTCACAGACCTTTCTGTGAAGGTTGTAAGGAATTACACTGGTTTTTGAGGGTGTGAAAAATAACACATTTTTTCGAGGGCGTTTTTGTACACCAATAGGGGGTGAGTTGAGACCCATGCCATTTACGCCAATAAGGGTGTGAAAATGTTTAGTGTGTGGGTTGCCTAGGCAGCGAAGGTGAATAGTGTAGCATGCGAAGCTGCGTGCGTCTCGTGTGACAGGGGGAGGGGGGCGGGGGAATTCGGCTGTGTATCCAGCGGCTTGCGAAGTGGAAGAGGCAGCTTTCGTCGACGGGCTAACCAGATGCCTTAGCAGGAAGCAGCGGCTGCCAATTCATGGAGAGTTCGGCGGACGGGCTGCCAAGGCTGCAGTGTTGCAGCTTCGACGAGCTCAGCGGATGGACAGGCAGCGAGAGCAGTGGTAAATGTGTGGAATTTCGGGTAAACATTAGTGGGATATAGGGTTGTGATGTGTTTGTGTAGTGAGGGGATTGCACGACACACTCAATACATGTGTTGAATGTGTGAACATTCTGATAACCTTCTAGTTAACCTATATGCGCATATCGGACTGTGATATGTATGTGTGTGGTGTGCTGGTTGTGTAAAGCTGTTTAAGCTGCTCTGCTTTCATGTCGTTGTTATCGTCACGTCAGTGTTATTGCTCATCACTTGTGCGACTTTTGATAAGATGTCCATTATTGCTGCATGGAAAAAATATGTTTGCTGTCTGTTATGACAGTTAATTGTGCCAATCTGGTGGGCTTTCCATTTTTGGCATTTTGTTGGTTTGCTGCTGTGTCATAGTTTGCCATAAAGTTTTCCTGTGCCATTATTTTTACCCTGGTGACCATTTGCTGAGCTTTTGGTCTCTTGTACTGTTGTGTGAAAATGCTTTTGTATCAGATTTTGTGACTGAAAACGCCTTGGGCTTTGAATAAAACATTCATATCTTGCAGTCTTGTCATCTTTTCCTCGAAGTGGCAATTATTAACATGCATCTGATATGCGGAAAAGTAAAGTGATGTTATTTGCTCATAAAAAGCCCCTACGATATGTTACATTTTATCCATCCATGTATCTTACAGTTCCCATAGCTTTTGATTTGACCTCCATACTTAGTATCTGCCCTCTGCTCGTCATAAACATAGTTTGAGGTAGACACTGTATTTTTTTTTTAAAGCAGGGAATTCTGCAATGTGGGGAAGTTTCACATTAAGGGCAACCCATGTTCGAGTCAATGAGCTAGCATCATCATCATCATTTATTATTCTTTGAAGGCCCAGGGGGCCTTCAAGGAATTTATTTGCAATTATAAATTTATTTTGTGGTGCTTAATTGTGGTGTTTACATGTTTGATAACAAATACAGTACAGTTACTGACAAGATAACTTTGGAAAGGAGCATTCAGGTGTTCTCCCTGCTGGAGTCTGACAGAAGCTTTTCGCGGTGTAGGCACCATGGAACTGAGCTCTTGGTGGGGCATTAAGATTTACGGTGGTTTGAATTTCAACGCTCAGTATTTCGCTAGGATGTGTCTTTAGCTCGTGATCGATTTGGCACAAACCTCTATATTTCATGTCATACTCAAAGCCTCGTCTTTCAGAATCCATGTTCTGAATAAAGTGGAGATGTGTCGGCAGTGTTGCAGTGAAGCTGCACCAAATTTTCCTTGGGGACTGCAGTAGTCAAATAGTACGATTTTGAAGCTTGAAAGTTGGAAGTCTGGTCTAGACTCTAGAGCACTGTGTGTCCTCCTTAGAGCTACACAAACGTTTAACTGTTTCAATTGGCACAGGAGAATTTCCTATGAGATGGAGTCATTAGGGCAAAATAAAAGCATTGGGACTTCCATTTTTTTTTTCTTTTACCAAGCAGAGTAAAGAAAGAAAAAACCTGGAGAGCAAACGAAGGACCTTTGCGAGCGATTAGGTCTTCCTCTCATCATTTCAAGAGGGGCCATTTTGTCAATGTGGTGCATTTAAAATTTATTGATACAAAATTTCAGTGTGTAATGAACACTTACTCATCCGATTCCAGGTTGTCATCACTCGTCCGTTGCGGCTTCCACCAGCACAGTTCCCGACGTGCTTAAGCTTTCGCTTTGGTTGGGGGGCCCCAGTTTGCACCTTTTTGCATAATTTGGAAAATGCTGTCTCGGTTCCTGCGTAACGTACACACAATCGCCAAGTTTAAGTAGAGCCACAGTATATGGCAGCTGTAGCTGCCAGAGTAAGGACACTCAGGAAGTGCTACTCGATAACGGCTGAAGCTGCAATGGCAGGTCTCTATATTGGCTTCCGTAGGCAGGCTGCCACGGCAGTCCGCACTGCCAGCAGCACCTAGCGACTGCTTGGCTGCTCCATCTGCTTGTGCACTCCGGATTGAAGTTTGAAATATGGACGAAGTGATGCTAATGTGTGACACGGACTATCTTATGCTGGAGAAAAAGCTCTCCAGGATAAAGTCCACCGCAAACTTCGAAGTGTCAGGAAAGGCCTTGTGCTGGAGAACCGTACGGGGAGCAGGGCAGCCGATGGTGTCCGAGTCCCGCCTGAGTGCGTTCGACTATCTTGGCGTAGCGGGCTGCCATGGAAACTGAGCCAGCTCGAACTGTTTCCATGGTAACATACTGACCAATCGCGGCGAGAGGTGGCATGGCAGGTGCGGCGTTACTTTTGGCAGCTGGCTGACTCATAGCAGATGGCTCTGGTTTGATCTGCAGGAAGATAGTCTGCCTGTAGTTTTAAGAGTGCAATGTTTCTAAATTCTTTGGAAGTTCGTGTTTTGAGAGTTGTGAATGAGACCTTTGTGGTTTTAGATTTCGTAGGTATACGTATAATGCAACAAACTTGTTCCAAGCTTGTTGCGCAGTTTATGCCACCCATTGGTAATGAATATACACATTTCTACAAAGTTCAAAGAGTAACAACCTGTTAGTGCATATGCCTACTACCTCTTAAAAAAGAACGTGCTAGTAACTGCAGCAGTTACTACATATTTCTGACCGTTACTACATTTCACTAACTATTGCTACCTCAAACGCGCGATAGGTAGAAAAGCCAGCAAATGCAGCCATTACTACCTTTTTCTGACCGTTACTAACCTTTTACTAGCTTATTTACTACCCCAAAGGCGCGTAGAAGATGGCGGCGCTTGCTTCATACCCGATTGCCAGCGTTAGCGACGTACTTGCTGTTTCGGATATCGCAGGGGGAGGTATCCACACGCAATCGTAGCGTCAAATATTGTATCAGGGGCATGTTTAAGGGTTGGAGCTGACTTTATAACGATCGCAGCCTCCGTCACAGCACGACGTGGAAGCCAGCGCTGCAGCCTGCAGCGAGCGCAGCGGCCATTGTTGATGCAATGGCCATGCGGCTTACTTCTTTCCTTCTCGTTTGCATTCGTTCATGAGCGTTTATATTTTCATTTTGGTTTTAACTGGGATGAAAATAGCCACGTAGCAGATACTAAAACGTTTCCGAAAACAGGAAAAGTTCAATCGTTGTTTTTTTTTCATATTATTTTATATTTGTATTTTTTTAAATCATATGTTTTCTCTCACAAGAGACGCTTGGCAACATTGTACGACAAGCAAGTTGGGGTCGATCGGGGCCAGTCGGAGTTCGCAAGACGCCAATTTCTTTGATGTGAAACTGCCGTTTTGCCTTGTGTCGTGTGCAGCTCTTGCGTTGCGTTAGTTAGTACGTTCGTGCGTTCAACGGGGTGAGTGTGTGCGTGGACCTGGACTGCTCCGAGGATAGTTCTAACGAGCCGGTGCCGCTGTCACTGGGTTGGATTTCGTCGTCCAAGAAGCTTTTCTCCACCTCCTACTTGACACTGAGAACTTCTTCACGGTTTGTGTGTGCTCGGTGGTTGAATGATTCTGATTGAGCTGTCTTCGGTCGTGACAGTGCACTGTCACAACCGTTGATGTAGCTTTAGGACTAATGAAAAAAAACTCTTTTGGCATTCTACGAGTCTTTCTGAATTTGCCACAAAAACGCGAGCATTCGTCAGTGTACTATACAAAAATTAAGACGCGAGCTGCTCGCGGTATTAATTTTGCATGCATTTTTGTAGCGCAGCACGCGAAAGGAGCGCAGCTGCCGTCGTACTCTCCGTCAATTACAGCTTTCGTTCGCCGCCGGAGACGGAAAGAAAACTCTCTCTCGCCGACGGCGACCGCATGTATCGATTTAGCGAGCGACGAGGCGATCGACGGAGAGAGCGACGAGCGACGGCGATTTCTCACGGTCACCCGTCGCGTCGCTCGGTTTTTTTCATTTCTAGGAAACGTCGCTCATCGCCTTGGCCGCTTGTTCCCGTCGCTTTCATGCGGTTTGCCTCGTCGCGCAACTTACCTATCGACTGCGAATAACTGACGTGGTGATACACGACGACAAGTTTGCGCACTCAAATGGTCACTATAAAAGGCTTAATGGCAGTCAAAGAAGTGATAGTGGGGAGGAAGTGGCCGAGTGGGCTAACGCGTCTCAGCTCGGAGCGTGGAGCGAAAGCTTGCGCTGGGAACCTCCTGGGTTCGATTCCCCACCGCCCCCGCCCGTTTCGATCTGGATGAGTTTCGTGCCGGCACGTGTTCGTGTGATCACTACTGCGTGATGCACGTTAAAAACCCCAGGTTAGCGGTTGTACCGCACTGGCTAAATTTCTCATCTACAGCTAAGAGACCGATTACCCGTTGAGGCGCATCTCCCCATCAAGGCTGTATAAACATAAAGAGCAAACCAATTTTTTTTTTTTTTCAAAGAAGTGATCTGGGAGGAAGTGGCCGAGTGGGCTAACGCGTCTCACTTCGAAACTCTGCGCTGGGAACCTCCTGGGTTCGATCCCCACTGCCCCCGCCCGTAAGTTAGCGATTAGGTTTGTGTGTGCGTGTGTTTGTGTTGAATGCTTTGTGTCGATTGTGTGCTAAAAATGTGGGTGTGCATGTATATGTACTTGCAAATGTGGAAGAATTTAAATAAACTAAATAATCGGCTTCTTTTTTGTGTACGTTTAATTGTTCGGTGACTAGCGCCACCTGGATTACTCATTTCCAGTTTAAATTTTTTGTTGCGCCCGCTACCTGGTGGTAAGTGGCATAACCGCACAACATTTTTTTTTTCACCGGAAATCACGTGACTATTTGCGTTTCCGGTCTTCCGTTGGGAGGTAGCGCTAGTTACTAGATAGAGGTAGTAAAATACGTGGATTCTACTTCGAGGCTAGTAGCAGTTACTAGCTTCGTGACCTAGTAACCGTTACTAGCTTGACCGTTACTACCTCAGGCTACTAGGTACCCAGTAACATATGTGACAGGCGGTTACTAGCTCTTACCTAGTAAATACTACTAGCTTTCTTTTAAGAGTGTATGGTGTAATTATTTTAAATACTATGAAAACCGAACATATCCTCACCAATGCTCCTGCCTGTCACCTTAGCTTGATTAGACTGTGTGTGCATCTCCAGACATTTTGTTTGCACGGAGACAAGACTTTTTCTGCCCCCTGTTGGTCTGCCGGTAGAGGTTCATCTGCTTGGAGAGGTTCAGGAACATCCATATCCGTATCTGGATCCAAGGTTGATTGGTTGGCTGAATCCATCGCCGTGTCTACCGCGGCTGCTTCCGCGATGGTTTTGTCGACTACCCGTGTTTGTAATACCATAGCTAATTATTTCTCATGGCATACCCACGTTCATTACGTCATTAACAATGCAAATCCCACCCTCGGTTACTTGCGTCGTAATTTTGCCCAAGTCCCCTCCTCTCTCAAGCTGCTTTTATATCAGACACTCATCCGCCTAAAGCTAGAACACGCGTCAAGTATATGGGACCCGACTCAACATACTCTCGTTGGTGCAATTGAATCTGTCTGTCCAGAATCGATCAACGCGCTTTATCTAAATATTTCCTTCTTGCTAGTATTTCGTTCATAAAATATAATTTTGGACTTCCTGATCTAGTAATTCGAAGAACAATTCCGCGTCTCTCTGGTTTTCATGAAATTTTCTGTTATAACCGATCTTTGAAACAATAATGTTTTTCCGCAGTCTTCATACCTCTCATCCCGCGTGGATCACCAGTTCAAAGTTGCCATTCCTTACTGCAGCACAAATATTTTTTGTTTTATTTTTTCATCTCCAAAACCAGCTCAGAATGAAACCGGCTTCCCCTCCCATTGCCTCAATTGAAAATTCGCTTCACTTAAATCCGCCATAACCGAATATTTTTCTAATCCTGCAGTTGTTTAATGTTTGCAGTCATACTGCATATTGTACCTCTGTTGATGTATTAACACCATGTACCCATCCCCTCTTTAATGCCCCATAAGCCCTGAAGGTATTCAAATAAATAAATAAAAAAATGTCTCAGATCGCGCCATTTCCATATTTCCACAGAGCTGAGGCAAATAAAACACAAACTCAACCACTACATTCCTCCAGGCACTGACGTTGCGTGAGCTGGCGGTACGAAGATGTACGACATCACATGCTATGTCGGTGCTTGGGGGCCTTGAAAAATAATTTTACTGTCTTGAAACACGCAAAAAGAGCAACAAAATTGTAAGAGATCTGGGGAAATAAGCACGAGTGATAAGTTTATTGAATGCACAGTGCCAAAGACGCTCATATTGGCTGAGGAACGCTTTCAGTACGATGGTGCTCCATAGCGATCTTGGTGCGACTGGTTTTAATTACTCTTTCGAAGGTTCGAGGCTTTGAAAGAGTCCAAAATGGCGATCACCGTTCCATGAGCCAATCATCTTGAGGGGTTTTATCGTCTGTATGTTGGTATTTGTTTGTGTCCAGCTAGTAGGTGGGAAGGCAATGGCGCTACTTTCCCAGGTCCAACGACCTTAATATGTAACGCTGGCATTCCGAGTTTCAGTACGTCTATACACCTTTCCAGAAAACGCTCCTAGGCTGCCGCCATGTTGCTGATGCTGATGCAAATCGTGCGACTCTCGCGCCCTTTATCAGCTAGAAATGTTTCGCCACTCTCTTGGACTGTGAAGACCCGCTCAACACGGTTTGTGAGTTATTAGGGAGTTTTCGTAGACCGCGTTCTCCCTCCGCTAAGCTCCGCTAAGCCCTCCGCAACGAAGAAGCCGCTACAGCGCCTGCGCACCAACGGCCTTGGCTGTAGAAACCCGGATCTCGTAGCGGGTTGCGGACAGCGTTGCGGGACAGCGGAAACGATCTACGAAAACTCCCTAATAGCGAGTTAGTAGACGGTGTTTCCCCTCCGCTAAGCCCTCCGCTTCCCGGAACTCTACAGCCAAGGCCATCGGCACGCAGGCGCAGTGGCGGCTTCTTCGTAGCGGAGGGTTAGCGGAGGGGAAACACGGTCTACTAAAACTCGCTATTATCCCAGAGATAATCCGCGTAGAATCCTCAGTCATCTCCAAAAATAGTTGTCCGGTTTGGGGTGGGAAACGGGTCAGTCGCGTTCGTTCCTTTGACTCGGTGCTGTTGTGAAAAAAGGAAGCTCTTCCCAAAACGTGCCCCAAAACGAATTCATCTTGGATTTCGTCCGATCGTCAAGATGTGGCTGTCGTCGACTGTGACTATGTTATGTGAGATCTTTCTCAAATAAATTCTTTTCAGATAACGCTGCATCGTGTGGTACATACAATATATTGTTCGAATGTTAACACTTGCTAAATTGTATGTGCGTGTCCTGTCCATCGGTAAACACGTTATTTGTGAGCTTTGAAAAATGCTCAGGGAGGAGGCGCTTGGTACGAACAGACTGGGAAGTAATCCGTTACAAGTAACGGGATTATTTGTAATTAATTACTTTTTGAGTAATTTTGTAATTAATATGTTACTTTTCTACAAATGCAATTTCTAACGTAATTTCATTACTTTTTTAGTAACAGATTACTACAAGTTACTCGTTACATTCTTTTGTTATTTCGATTTTTTTTTTAAATATATTTCAAGCATAATTGTAAAAATATGATTTTTGAGTAGCGTCACCGAGTTCGGGCCGGGGGCCGGGGGGGGGGGGGGAGCACATAGACCGAAGCCAAAGCTCGTGACAGGATCTCGGCAAAGAAATAAAGAAGGTGGAAAGAGAGAGGAAACAGAGGGAGGAGTTGACTCTGCTATCCCCTTAGCACGGTAACAAGAGCAGAGCCCCGACAAAAGTAGACAAAGAAAGAAAACAGGACTTTTCACACAGCTAGAGAGGTTTCCGAAGGGTCGCTTACACGATGCAAAAACGCCGCCTTTCGGTCGCTTTTTCTCAGAAAGAGAAGCCCCTTCTGAGCCTTGGGCACTTGATTCGGAGTGGGGCGAAAGAAGAATAGAAAGTAATGGCCCATAAAAATGTCACATGGCACGGATCTCCCATGGCACGGATCTCCCATACTGGAACTGCGAGGTGGGTGTGCTGCACTGATCCCTATGACAATTGCTGGATCGCGTTTGCCCACTCTGCGAATGCGGCCACTGGCGGCCATCTTTTGGTAGAGTTAGATCACCTCTAGCCAAGGTACAGCTGCTGCATGCCAGCCCAACGAGCTTGAGTATCACCTTAGAGCGGTAAACCGCAACCCAAAGCCTGCAGCGGAAATGGCACCCCTCGGCTGCCGCCATCTGGCCTGTTTGCCACATTAGTGATCACGTGACGTCAAGATGGCTGCGCCCAGAGGTGGGCCAGATCAGATTGGTCAGATCACGGTAAGCAGGGGGCCCTCTGGGGTTGCGTTCCAATCCTACTCGAATGGCTCCGAGTTACGCCGATGGGTCATGTCACGTGACAAGACTGATAGAGTAACTGGACGCGGGTAGGTTTTCGAACGCCAAGGTACAAAATATTTGCCCTAGAGTGAGGTCAAATAAATTTTGGAACGCGTCCGTGCTTACCGTAATCTGGCCAATCTGATCTGGCGCACCTATGCGCGCAGCCATCTTAAAGTCACGTGATCACTAATGTGGCAAACGTTCAAGATGGCGGCAGCCGGGGGTGCCATTTTTGGCCGCTGGTTTACCGCTCTAAGTTCACACAAGCTCGTTGATGCAGCCACTATCATCAATCCATGGCAGACAACGTTGTGGTAGTTGTGGTGGCAGGCTGCCATCAAAATAGCGTGGGTGATATTTCGTGCTTGATTGAAATTGTTTGACGAAACATGTTTTTGAAACCCGGCGTGATTTGAGGACCCGGTGAGTTTCACGAAATCGAAGCACCGGGGAAAAGCAGCACAGCACGCATCGAAAGTCGCATCGAAAGAAGCATCGAGTGGAGGTGACAAAGAGGAGGTTAGAGAATTGGTGGAGGCAAACGAGGGAAAACTGAGAATGAATAAAGCAACTGGCGCAACTGGGGACAGGGAGGACAGAGGAAAATTGGGACTCCCTCCCGCGTGGCTCCGGCCCAAAGTCTCAACCCTGTCTCCCGGTGGGTCTGGGTGTGAGAGTACCGCCAAATAGGTTGACCAGAGGAAAATTGGCGACTCCCTCGCCAGGGGGCGGAGGCGGGGGTGCGTTTTTCTATTTTTCTTATTGCTTTGTTTTGCCCGATCCCCCGAAGGTCATCCTGGGGGTTATTTCCACCGGCCCGGTGATGGTTGCATAGATAGAGGGAAGGAAATTGAGGGGAAAGGGGAGTCGATATAAATATTGATTAGGCTAGGTGGCGCAAGCTACTGCCCGATACAAAGGGTACAGCCGCTAACATCCATCCATCCATCCATCCATCCGCTAAGGAGTCTGCTTTCGATGCGAGCTGCGCTGCTTTCCCCCAGGTGCTGCGCTTTCGTAGAACTTTCGCCGGGTCCTCAAAGATGAAGCTACCGTTCACGCCGGGTTTGAAGAATCTGCTTCGTCGAACAACTTCAATCAAGCACGAAATATCACCCACGGTAAGTGTGCTAGATCTACGGCTATTTTATGGCAGCCTGCCGCCATTGCGCTGTCCGCCATATTCAACGAGGTAGAGGGGCTTAGAGTGATAAACCGGAAGTTCGGAAGTGGCATCCCCCGGTTGCCGCCATGTTGTACGCAAAAGTGACCCCTCGTCACGTCACCTGACAAGAGCAGTGACGTCATCCGTAAGATGGCAGCGCCCAGAGCTGGCGGAGGCGAGTTTGTTCGGTGCGCGGTAGCCGTGATGTGCAGCTGCTTTCCGACGACTTCGGGCTTTTTCGTGCTCGCTGACGCAGGTATAATGTGAAAACATGAAGGAATGAGACTTTATACCCTTTTTGCGCAAGATCGCTCTTGATCATCTGGATATTAACGCCTGTGAGACAGCATCAGCCGTATCGCCGTACCGGTGCTCGGATTCCCGGATGTGTTCGAGGATCGATAGAACTTCAAGTGCTTTCAGCATGAAATTTTCGCATTCTCTTAGCTTTGTTTGAACGTTGGAATGTCTGAGAATCGACGCGAAATGTATGCGTCGGACGTAGGGCCTAGGGGAATTCGTTTCAGCCCTAGGTAACTGCATAATCGCAGCCAACTTCTAGCGAGGAAGCTCCTGCGATCTTTACGTTTTGTACTTATCAACAATTTTACGATATAACTTCTAGCATAAAATATTCGCATTTTTCTAGCTTCGTTTGAACGTCTGAGAATCGAAGCGAAAGGTATACGTCGCGTTAGGGCCTAGGGGAAGTTGTTTCAGCCCTGCGTCACCGAATAACCATAGAAAATTTTGGCGTGGAAGCTCCTGCGATCTCAAACCTTTTGTGCTAATCGACGACTCTACATTCGATCGCTTTTCTTCCTTTTTTTGTGAGTGCGAAGTGCACACTTATTTTCAGCTGCGAGGATGACGTTTTATTGAGTGTGGGGATGAATAAATCGTTGCAGGCACCTGCTTCAAAGCTATTCGACTTGCTATAAGAACAACCGTTTTGGTGTACGCATAGATTAACTGCACATTTTTTTCTTTCGTAGGATTTATTGCAGCAATACTTTTTTTCATCAAGAGTGCATTGTATTAGTCGGTCAATTATTTACTTGTTCTAATTACCTGGACAAGATTATTCATATTTGTGTTCATCCCTTGACCGAAGAGCAGTCTTGTTGAAAAATGTTGACTACCATTCCGTTCGGTCTCTTCAATGTACTTTTTTCGAAAGTGTGGGCTGCCTACACTTCGTGTCACCGTAACTTGGAAAAGGGCGACCGCCATAGCCCCCTCGAGCCAATCAGAGACGGAGTGAAGGTGTGTGACAAATCTGTGCAGACGAGCACTCTAATGATATGTTGTCATGTGACTCTCTCCAACATGCATAATGACTCAGGGTTGTAAAAGTTACTTCAAAAATGTACCTAAGATACAGTTACAGTTACTCATTTGAAAAGGTACCTAAGTACGTACCTAGGTACTGGTTTTAAAAAAGTACCCGGGTACAGGTACAGTTACTTTGAAGATACTTTATTTTCCCGAATTCGTGAATATATATTGGAAGTAAAGCTTTTTATACTAAGGATAAACACAAAAACGAGTTCGATAAAAGTGCTTTATTGGTGTCAATGCGAGAAATAAGAAAAACCGTAATCACATGAGCCGGTGCTGACTTCGAAGCGCCCAGAATACGTCGGCCGCACGAAGAAACGCATGAGTCGAGAGCATATGCACCTAACCTTTGCGACATCGAGCGAAGCTTCAAGCTTCCTCGTTTTTGTTTTTTTTCTTCTTTTGCTTGTTTGAAGAAAAATAAGCTATTTTTTCCGGAACTTTCTTAGTTTTGATAACCGCCAAAATTGAGTCCGATTTATTGAGTGGAAACTGTATTATATCCGCTATTTACATTTCTTTATGGTTGTAATTATAATTCATTTTCTTTTATATTTTTTATTGTATTTATGGCAGAAGAGAGCCACCATCAGGACAAGATACAGGCAACAGAAACGGTGCACATCTTTCAAGTTATCTCCTCTCTTGTATAGCTGTCAGAGGAGCTTTAAACACGCAATGAAGTCGATTTCGGTTTGAGGTGAAGGAAGCAGGTCGCTATTTTCCCTAAACGTAGTTCCGAAGTGATTCGATAAATTGGTGTCGCTTCAACGGCATCGCTAATCTACCGTTCGCTTAAATGAACACCGCCATTCGCTAAAGCGTCGTTTGATGAAAAATCATGGACAGGGCTTCGTTCGCTAAAACGTCGTTCGATCAAGTCAGTGCCTCCCAGGTCGTACCCAACTCACCGTCTACCAAGGCACATAGTAGTGTGTTAATACTTCAAGATTTATGGTTTCTATCGTTTTGATCAAGTGAATAAAAAAGTACCTGTAAAAAGTAACTTCACTTAGTTACAAGTTACTGAAAAATGTACCTAAAACACAGATACAGATACCGAGAAATGGAAGTACCTAGGTTTGTACCTCAGGTACAACAAAAGTACCTAGATACCGATTTCCAGTTACTTGTACCTAGGTACTTTACAACCCTGCATAATGACTCACCGAGACTGTAGCCTTTGCCGTTTCCCAAATTGTGATGGAACGAATTACAGTAGCGACCATAGGCGTAGACTTCGGGGAGCATCGAGGCTCGTACCCCCCCCCCGGGCCCGGGTTATGAGTCCTTACCGAGACGCTGTTTACGTGCCATGCTAACGAGCTTCTAGTAGTGGCATGTAAACAAAATAACGCCCACGTTGCCTTCATTGACCAAATACATGGGAAATGAAATCCCAGCGTGCTTTCGTAAGCTTCAATCTCCAGTGCTAGGCAAAAAAGTAAGGCGCATTGCCCCCCCCCCCCGGAGAACTTCTCAGCCTGCCCCCCCCCCCCGGGAAAATGGAAAGTCTACGCCGCTGGTAGCGACTACTCTAATTGCCCAAGGCCTTCATACTTTGGGCATTTGTTCAACAAGAGTGTTATGTCCGCCATCACTGTGAACTCGGCTGAGCGTCTATTGGACTCGAATGCTGCATTACCGTTCGACGTGAACTGGGGCCCATTCGTGTGCTTTACGCCGAAAAAAATGGCGACAGTCGTGTTGCTTGATGGGGTTTTGCAAAGGGTCTATTTTGTCATACGTATAGGAAGTGTCCTGCTATAAAGCAATGCATCAACACATACTATTAAACTAGATGCTCAGAGGTGTGTTTGTTTTTGCAATTAACAAGTTACAGCAGTGTGCTTTATTGTTATCATGTGTGTAGTTTTAAGTATCCTCTCTGGAATGCCTACAAAGGCCTCTGGAGGGAATAAATTAATAAATAACATTTTCACATCACTGGAGTTGGTTTTCGGATGTGCCACATGTTCAGGAGACGTGGAACGAGTGCAGCCCAATGCAACCAGTCTGCCAGTCTGGTATGTCCCATTAATTAATATTGAGGGGTCAGAGATGCGAGTGTCCTCAAAAGGTCCAGCACGCACGGTAAACACAATTCTTTATGTATAGACTGTGAAGGCGTAAAGGCGAGCGGAAATATGTTTGTTTGGTTAGTGTATCAAATATGTTTATTTCCACTTGATTACATAATTATTGGTTCTTTGCAAATGATTCCATAACGAGTTCTTTCTGCAAAAGTCTTGTGTCAGGTGTTCAGTCGTAATACCTGTGGTCTTTGTTCTCGGATGACGCCCCTGGCACGTCGGTGTTCAGTTTGGTCAAGTGGCAACTTTGACCGATTGATGCCGTCTTGTAATCATACGTCATGTGCGGCCACTGGCATCTGATGCACTGAAGCTGCAGGGCTGGCTTCTAATCCGCAAATTTTTCTGGTAGTTTTCTGCATCAATGCAGCAAGCTCGGGCATATATGAATGCTTCGGCGTTGGGGTGTATCGTTGAATTGGCATCGAATAGTAACGGGCAGCCGGTGGCGGTCGTCGTGACTTTGTGGCATAAGTCGCCCTCGGTTCGTCAGATGCCGCTTCGCTCGAAGAAGTCTCCAGTTGAATTGCCTGTCCAACTTGTTCCGAAACAATCTCGGCAATCAAAATAAAAGCCGGGCAACTGATGGCAGGAAGTAGCTTCCTGATCTCCTCCCGGAAAACGTTGTGGATGATGTCGCGGATGCCTGGGAGGCTGGCGTCGAAGTTGCAGCTGGACGACTCGAGTATCGAGACGCTGGGGAGTTGTTGATATTGACAGGCTCGGGCCTGCAGTGTACATTCAATGTTGGAAGCCTCGGTGATATGAACCCTTTGACTGTTGTCGTGGGGTTGCGGACAAAGCTGCCGAAGGTGTTGTCCCTCACATGAGGGACATGGGATTCTTAGCTTCTTGTCTTCTGCAGCATCAGGGTTGGCGTGGGTGCTCGATCAGGCGCAAAACATCCTCCACAAAGGCGGTGATGCTCTCGTTGGGGCCGTGTCCTGGACAGAATCAGGAATTCGGCTCTCTCTCGTCAATGTTGGCTGATGAACGTGCACTTCAGCTCGATCTTGCAAACTTTTCACGACGTTAAGGAGGATTCGTGGTTCTCAAACCAGTGCCTGGCAGTTTCTTCCATGAGAAGTATAGGTTCTGCAGGAGCTGGTTGTCCGTCTACCCACTGTGGCGGGCGACACGGTCATAAATTTCAATCCAGTTCTCGACGTCTTCATACACCTTGCGTGAAAGGGCATCAGAGTGCGAGGTGCGACGGGCATGCAAACGATGGTGGGAGCGGACGCGGTTTGCTGCTACAGGTTTGTCATTGTTGGCTTAGTCAGCTTCGGTTTTTCTGGCAAAAGACCGAATTCCGGTGGTTCTTGCTGGTATAGCAGCGACTGGCTCGGATTTCAGGTTCTTCGTGGTGAATTTCCGAGGTTCGTCCTTGTGGTACTCGCTCGTCTTGCGGTTTTTCTGCCGGGCTCGGGATAGGACTTGGTTCCCGGCTCGCCGGGGGTTTAAGACGCGGGATAATCCGCCACCCGTGTCTTGTTATCGGGCAACTCGGCTGAGGAGCCGCCAGGGTCGACACAGAGTGAAGGGCTATGGGTAAAGTGCGCAGCACCTCCACCAGAACATACGATGACAGCTGAGCATGGCCTGGAACTTTTCAGAATAGTAAATATTGATAGAAAATAGGACTGGAGCAAGCATCCGTGACAATATAACAAAACAGACAGAAAATAGTCTATCCTGACCACTAAAGAAACTGCACGTACTGCTTTAGTGGCATTCTGTCCGAACAAATCGTCTCCTTCGGGGTTTGGCGAATGCTGTGGACGAGCTGAACTGAAATGGATGTGGGACCACTTTTCTGGTAATGAGCCGCTGCAGACTGTCGTCGCAAAGCGGCGTGAATGGGTGGACTGGGTAGGTAACACGCGCGATGAAATGTCCATACAGCTTGCAATTTGCGTAACGAGTGTTGATGAAACGTTTCTGTATCGACGAAACGTGCGACAGACCAGCGGAATCAATACCAACTGCAACACCTGTGCTCCGTGAAAGTGCACGTCTACGCCAGAACAATTTAGGAAGCAGCACAGCACCACCTAAACCACGGCACAGGAACTACCAGCTTGAAGGCAGCTCTTCGGTGCGCCGCGCACCTGTGCTCCGTGAAAGTGCACGTCTACGCCGGAACAATTTGGGAAGCAGCACAGTATCATTTAGCACGGCACGGGAACTACCAGCTTCAAGGCAGCTCTCCGGTGCACCGCACAACCAAAGTGAGCCTTCGGTCATTTGAACGAAGCGGCACCACGATTGCACACTGCCAAGCACGACTCACGCAATTTTCGTCGCTAAACTGGTGCATCCAAATATATTGCACACGCTTCACTGCAGACCTCGAAGATTCCGATGGTCAACGAGAGCACAGAAACGTCGCCTTAAAATTTATCCTAGCGGTATCCGAATCAATCCGAGGTCCGAGCAACGTAGGGCCGATTGTCTCTTTCGTGGCAATATCCCCGTCGGTCACCAGCGAAATGCACACCGTTCCTCCATATTTTCACGTTATATGTACCTACGTCAGACGCCACGCTGAACTCTGAAGTCGTTTTCGACCGGCCTCATACGACGGCTTCCGCGTCTGAAATCAACTCGCCGAGACGAACGACAACGAACAAAGCATCCGACAAGCTCCGGCCAAGGCTCCGGAAAGATGGCAGCGCCAGCCGCTGCATGGGCGCTGCCATCTTTCCTGTGACGTCACGTATTTGGTTTGGTGACGTGACGAGGGGTCAAATTTGCGTACAATGGCAGCGCCCTTATGGGGGTCACTTTCGAGTGCAGACCGGAACCCCGGTTCATCGCTCTAAGCCCCTCTACCTCGTTGGCCATATTATTATGACGGCTAGAGATGATATAACTCTACCAAAAGATGGCCAACGGTGGCCGTATTCCCGTCCATAGGCGGAGCTGGTCAAACGCGATCCAGCAAGTAGACATAGATATCAGTGGTGTGCTGCGTCTGCTTTTTCTTTTTGCTAAGTTCATTATTGGGAAGTTTGTGCAATCCAGTCCCAGCCCGCGCTCAGATTTCAGAAGCGGAAAGACGTGAATAAAGACATAAGCAACACCCTGAGAACAACCTCGAAGTTGAACTAATAGCCTTCTTTCGCGTCGTTTTCTTTAAATAAAAACAGTAGCCACTACAACTTCGTGTGCACCGAGGACGGTGGGGAGTCAGCCTCTCCTCCTATTTTTGCTTGTTTGCGTTTTGTGCGGGGAGGATTCGGAGTCGCTGTGAGTTCCGAATACGGGGCTTTACGTGACAAAAGGCCAGATGCCGTCCAGTTCTAAGAACAATTTTAGAACTCCAGTCCCTTCTGACGTTTTTACGTGACATTTTTCTTATATTTTCTTGTTACACGTCAAAGAAAGCATGTCGCTTCCTTCCCGTGATGGAGACTCAAGGTTTCCAGCTTTCTGGTCAAGTAGAGACCACAAGAGCCCTAGCTCAGCCTACAAGCGAACCTAGTGTCGTCTTGGAGAACGATATTCACAATAGTCACCACAACCGCTGATGAGTTTTTCTGCAAATTTTTTCCCGTTTCTCTTGCTTAGCCTTGTTTTTTTTTTCTGCAAAAGTTTTGTGTTTTTGTTTTTTTGGTAGGGTGTAGCCCTTGTCAAATCCTGTCTTTCTCTTAACTCTCTTTTTTCTCCTCGTTCTTATGTAGGAATGTTTTATCTATATGAGCTGTTTTTTTCTGCTGTTGAATATTTTCTACTGAGGTCCCGCCTCTAGCTAGCTGATCCACGGCTACAAAATACGCGAAAGGTCCCAGCAGTGAGCATTCAGCATGTGTCTTGCACTGTCGCCATGGCCGTCCTTGGATCGAGTGTTCAAACTGAAAGGCACCAAGGGAACTGCGAATTTAGAGTTTCAGTGCCTACTCTGCCTCCCTAAAGAAAGCTTCTTTCATTTGCGAGGTCCACGAATTCGAACCTACGGAAAAACGTCAAGGTAAGCGTTTTTTAATTATAATATTTTTTTTTTGTAGAAACCAGTGATTTAGAAAATTTAAGCTTTTTGTGTAGTTCATAATTCGGCGTTTGGATACCTTTTACACCCACAACACTGCCTTTGGTTATTTTTTGCAGCCCTAGCTGTATCCGCTGACGTACGGCGTAAAGTACGCTTCGAACAGTTGATAAAGATGTTGATATTTATTTGAGCTCAGGGGAGCCGCGGCGAGTTGCTGAGGGAGTTTACGCAAATTGTATTTTCGGATATTGGCAGCTCATAATGCTGCTTCCAAGCATATCATTGTGACATGAGCGATATGGGTGTGCGATTCGGTAAAATATTTTATCTTCTAAAACGTATTATACACTGCTTTCACTTCAAGTGTGAGCGTAGCAGAAGCTACAAAAGCGAGCTCCGAGCTTTCAGTGTCACTGCCAAGCACGCGCGCTCGTGCAGTGCAATCACGTTGTTCAGGGCCGTTAATTTTTCTCTCTTTCTCCCGAAAGAGAGGAAAGATGAACGACCTCAACTTCGAACGAAAACTGCTCTTGATGTGCAATAAAAACTAAACACAAAGCTTAAACGTCTTTGTACATTATTCGCGGCTACTAATATTTGTCTACATATAGCTAATAAGTTACCTTATTACCGCATACAGGGATACTAGGGGAAAAATCGCGTTTTTGCATGTATTTCTTGAAGTGATTAAAAAGTAATCGAGTAAAGTAACGAAGTAATTAATCGATGACATTTTAAAGACAGTAATTTGTAACGGTAATTCGTTACTTTGATGGCCAAGTAATTGTAATTGTAATTAATTACTTTTTACAAGTAACGGGCACAAGTCTGGGTACGAATGATGCCTTGCCACGGGCATGCTCTCCCACAAAAAAAAAAAAAAAAAAAAGATCTTTACATATAAGACAGCCTTTCTGCCCGAGAACAGGTATGTCTCCACGGTAGCACAGAATATTGAGCCGATATTAGTCTAAAATCGGAAAGATTATGCCGATACCATTTTGATCCAGCCGATATCTGTTAAGTATATATGAGTCGCACCGACGCCATCCTGACATACCGTATACCGCCACCGTTTTTCGTTGAGTGCGGGGAGTGTCATTTGTAATGCAGCTATGTTGGCCAACCAAAACTGGAAAAAAAAACGGAATTTGTTTACTTTTAGCTTGAGAATGACATGCAAAGCACGCAGAGCGAGCTTAGCTACATTGTCTATCTTCCTTTGACCTCGCCTTTTGTTTAGACTCCGCACCTTCATTTGTGTTTTCGTGTGAGCTGTGAGTGAGCGCGACAACCGCTTCAAGCAAATCAGAGGGTGTGATGCGAAACACGTGACCGCTGTCCGACAAAAACGCTTGGATGAAAAATTCTCTCGTGACTCGCTTTGCCGCGCTGATGGGCTCACTGGGGCCGCAGTCTTCGCCGAATATGCCGAGCTGTGGTGATGAGTAAGGGGCCACGTAGGTTCGCAGTCTCCGAAATGCGCTCTTCAGTGTTCTGTTTTTCGTGCGTTGCAGTCGCGGCCGTCGTTTTGCATCGTGAACGGCCGGAATCCGTCCATGCCAACTTTTCGGTAATGGCCGTTTTCTTCGTCGAAGTCTATCGAAATATTGTGCTGTGTTTGTTGGACGCGATTCGACAAAGAACTGCTAATTGGCAACAGCAAGACTTTTGTCAAATGTGGAGACCTCTTTCTCAACTTTGTGTTTGCGTTGCTCTGTGCTACCCCTGTTGGATTATGCATCTATCACGGATTACATGATATCGCTGTTTTATAGGTGAGTACACGGCAAGCATGCTTCTGCTAGTAGTCCTGTTTCCACCTTAATAGAGGGTCTTTGAGGCCAGGATTTCTGGACACCCCATCTTAGTAGCAACAACCGCCCCCACGTGGCGCCTCGATCGTGGCAAGGCCGAGCGCAGAGAACCCTTCTCGCACCCTTTCCACTTTTCCCCCTTGCCACCAAGGAGAGAGAGAGAGAGAAAAAGGAGGGGGGGAGGGGATGTGTCCTCCTTAAAATAAAAAGAGAAAAAGCTCGATTGTGCTTTTCTTGGGGTCCCAGCTAATGCGAGCCATCCAGTAGCAAAATTCGTCTGCTCAAGCGACACGTCAGACATAGAAACGCAGGACCTCGGGAAGCTGAAGTCAAGCACGAACACCGTTGCATATCTTTGGAAACCTAACTTGGTGTTTGTGGATATTTAGAACAAGCGCAATGCATGTCAAATATTGAAGTGGCGACAGTCGCTTGTCACTTATTAGTTGCCTCTACGATGTTGAAGAGAAATTTGCCCATTGCAGTATGACTTATATTCCGTTTCACCCTAAAATAGACCGCAGCGGACGCTACGACCCATTGGAGCATATTGAGTGCTGATGACGTGTCACTTACCTCCCGGCTTGGCGGAACGACGCGTAGAGAGCGAAAAGTTGCGAAACAACGTGTCACGCCGGTTGTGCTCGATTGACCGAGATGGCTCGTATAGTGTCCGCTGCGGACCATGCCTAAGAGAGTTTAGTCTGGATTTTGTAACGAGCAGTACCCAGTAGTTATACACAGCCGCACGGCGATACGATGCTCATACAGATCAAAACGGGCAGGGTCGGGACTAAACGACTAAACTCATAATCTTTGGGTTCTGCAGGGCGAGCTCTCGATCTGCATACGCGCTCGCTTCAAGCGCTAGCTTGGGGCCCAGGACGATGCTTGCTCTGCACGTGCGCGTGCTTGGCAAGCACATTCAAAGCGCTAATCATACCTCCGTTTCACTTTAAGTGTGAGCGCAGCAAAAGCTACGAGAGCGAGCTCCGCGCTTTGAATTTGCTAAGCACGCGCACTCGTGCAGCGCAAGAACTGTTCAGGGCAGTATGCTCGAGCGTCTAGCTTCGGTTGCGCTCGCACTTAAAGGGATGCTGAATTTCAGTGTCTATAATAAGTGGCACACGATCTTTCCAAGAGCCAGCAGCCGCCGGTGTGTGCGAGCACACGCAACGATATTGACGTCATAGTCCCCCATTCACGCTTAAGATGATAGTGAAATGTCTGGGCTCCAGGGGAAGGGAGAATAAAGACAAGCTTTTCATCTCCACAGTGGGGTCTGGTGTAAAGGGTGAGCGACTAATTGGTCTAACAAGCACGTAGGTTTCACTTTTGGAGATGAAAAGCCTTGTCTTTTTCTGATTTGGCTCAAGCCCATACATCTCACTGCCATCCAATTGCGTGTGCTCGCGCACAGCGGCGGCTGCTGGCTCGTGGAAAGAACGTGCGCCACTTATTATTGACACTAAATTGTTTGGTTCAGTATCCCCTCAAATGAAACAGTGTATCAGGGAGGAGGAGCGATCGTGACGTCCCAAGCGGTTAACTTTAGAACTACACGGATGGGGACAACAAATACAATGACTCAACGCTCGGTCGACATAACCGAACGCGGCGTCAGCGTTCGGCTGGAGTTCGTGTTCTCTGGTGAAGGGGAGGAGGGGCTCTTTTGTTTCCACTCCGGCCTGCATGAACAATGCAGCATGCACGGTCCCAGCTCAGCACAAAAGCCGAAGTGGGTCAAGCTCGCATTCTCTGAGGATAGATCCGGCACTGAACGTCGTTTCGTCGATTGTTAGTATTTTTTACATTAAACTGTGCCTCGCGCTCTATTGTAGAAGATGACAATGACATGCCCATAAGGCCTCTAGGTATGTGCACAGGCCTTGTGTTGAGTAAACACCGAGTATGGGGACAACAAACGGGTCAGAGCGCCCCCTATAGTTCGATCTCCTGCCCAATAGCATCGCACCGGCATCTGGTCGTGTTTCACTATTGCGTGAGGCACGTTAAAGTCCCCAGGCTGGAGCAGTCGCACTGTACTGGCTAAATCTCTAATCTACAGATTAGAGACCTGTCGCACCCCTGGATGTCTGAAAAATAGTCACGCTATCTAAATAGTCATACACTCGAAGCAAAGGTATTAGTTTTGTAACTTTTAACTTCGATAACAGATGCTCTTTCCGCGGCACCCATTTCAACACAGCATTATCCATCACTCTAAGAAATGCCTGCTGCTTCTACTTATCTGCAAAACACTAGCATCACTGCGATCTACGAAGTCAGCTCAGCGAATGATAAGGCTGAATACCTGTTTCGACCTCAAAATGAAGTCTCGCGCTGTGGCATTGGCGTAATGCCACAGAGCAGACTTAATTTTTCGGTCTAAACAGATGTTCCGCCTCATCATTTGCTGAGCTGACTTCGTAGATCGCAGTGATTGGCTCTTCGAGTGTTTTGCGGATAAGTAGAGGCGCAGGAATTTCTTAGAGCGATCTATTGACACGTGACCCGCATGCTAAAGAAGCCTTGCCTGGTGGCGAATTCCACTAGTAGTTTTGAAGCGCGCCGGGATCGACATTTCTGGAGCCCGCCTATTTCACTGGGCGATCGGGATCGAGATGAACGTGTTCCACTCGTCGTTTCGATCAGCTCCCACTCCAATTCTTGGTCTGAATCCGAGAAAGTCGCTCCGCCAATTTCGGCGGATCTCGACCACAAGCCTGCCCGGCCAGCCTTCGGGGCGCACACGTGGCTTCCTTTCGCCGGGCATCTCGCATCTCGCCTCGAAAGAATTCGAGATGACCTCTGGCGAAGTGCCGCCCGCTTTACTGCTGCTGCTGCTTGATGGACAGTTCGTCATCAAGTTGCTCGAGCAGCTCCTCCAGCAGCAGCAGCTCGAATAGCAGCGACGACGAGGATTGCTATATGTTGTATGAACTCGACTGCCTTCTCGACCTCCGCAGAAGAGGCTGAAAATCGTGACGTGCTTGTACACTGTTCACGAGTATTCCGATGAAGAGGCAGGGGGCTACGCGGATGCACATCGCTTATCGACACGCATCTTTCATATCATGATTAATCCTCGCCTCGTGCGTTGAACACGTGTTATTAGCGCCGCGATTGCCTGAAGCTCAGCAGGTTGGATATGCCAGCTGAACGAAGGAAGGAATATACAAGACAGAGAGAGACACAAGGAACATGCACTACGCACTCCGCTGGACTAACAACCATTTACTGAATAACATCCGATACTTTGATACCCCCGATAACGATAGAATAGAGAGTTTTAGTAGATCGTTCCGATACCTCGGATAACGATACCCGATAAACAATCCACCGACGCCTTTGAGCAGGCTTATCGGAGGTATTCGACCGATCTACTAAAACGTTCTAATGCATGCCCAAAGGCGAAGCGGAGTATTGGGTATCGTTATCGGAGTCATCGGAAGATACACTAAAACTCTCTAATCTCCACACTAAAAAAAAGTGTTTATTCTAGCACTTCTTGTCACATATACGACAACCCAAAGTTTTCCTCTGGACGTACAGCGCACTGACGTTTAACCGAGGCTACCAAAAACTTTATTATAACAGCTATAGTGTAAGCGAGGCGGGTTGCAAAAAAAAAAAGTGGGGTTTTCTTTCGCCTTACTGCAAAACCTTTGGTTTTTTTGTGTGTTTTTTTTTCTGTAGACTTTGATAAGTACCTTAGCTGCTTAATTTGTTATATCGAACCGTCATCAAGCCTCTCGCAAAAGTTGGGGCAGTCAGTTCGACGTCAGTGCGCCGTACGTCGAACTGAAGTTTTGGGGTGTCGTATATGTAAAAAAAATGTAATCGGTGCACCTTTTTTTTTTTTTTAGTGTGCACGGTTTTTCGTGTGTTTTTTTATGAATTTTGTTTTGCATGAAAAAACAGTGCAATTCTATTCGATTATTTTTTTTCCGTTTCCACAAAGAAGTATCATTTTTGTATAAATGTATCGAGAACAAGCTGTGTGTAATGATAGGGGATTGATAAACTTCCGTGAGAGATTAAAAACAATTTCGTTTGTCCATGTATGCGTGCGAGGCGCGCCCTATATCTGCAATTAACGTGCGAGCCAATACTGCCGATAATGCCGATATAAAGCGAGCGCATAGCCGACGTTCGGCCGATACAGGCGTAGATGTATATATGTTACATCTGGCCCATACCTGGCCGACTTTCCAACGAAGGTGTTAGTTATGGGACAAGCCATTTACACCAATAAAGGTGTGAAAATCTTTAGTGTGTAGAGCGCGGCAGCCAACGACTCGGAGGTGTGCGCGTAAACTGCAAAATTCGTTTTCTCAAAAGAAAACTATTATTTCTATTGGATATTTTGTAGTGGCGGATCCAGAAACCGTATTTAGCTGGCACCGCCACGTTTGCACGCCAGTGGCAGATGGGAATTAGTTCTTCGATAACCTCATAATTCTTACTTGCTTTGTTTCATATTAGATTGTGTGAAGGCAAGAACTGACCAATACAAAGCGGCGATCCACCAGCGCCTTGATTAAATTTCCGCCATCAAAAGGCTTTACAACGAAACTTGCGCCGAAATAATCGCTGAAGCAACCGTTCTATCTAAATCGTTCGTCGTGTTGTACTTTGACGTCCCAAACGTACGGGCCTCATATGTCTTCCGCTTGGTAGTGCCTTCAACCTCTTCCTTTATCAGCCACAAGACGGCCGCCATTAGTTTGGCACAAATGTCATACACTGAGATGGTGATAGTGATCAAAGTTTCCAGACTAAATTTTGAAAAGTGCCGAATGACTAAAGAAAATATCGGGGCAAAACTGGGTAACTCTAATATATCACCGGACAACCCCTTTAAGTAAATATGGTGGATAAAAAAAGCCACACTAGACGGCTTGACATTCCGCATGCAGCAACAGCGTGACAGGGATGTTCAAGCGAAATACACACAATTAACTACTTAGCAAGAGCAAAAAATAAAAAAAGACAAAATAGGTAACAAGAACCTGCAATTTGAACAATACGGTTCAATAATCAAAGTATTCGATCCTAAACGAAAAGTTATGCATAAGGTTTTTTTTAATTCCAGAAGGACTTGTTGACATGAATATCATGAAAATGCAACAAGTTAAGAAGTCTTGGAATTCGCCAGGCCAGCATTTCTTTACCCCACGTTCAATCGATACTTCGGTACTCGCCAATAGTCAGGGCATAGAGTGATCATAGTAAACATCAAGAGAGGACACTAAAGCCGAATCGCGGCCCAGGTAGTGCGTTTAATGCCCTCCGCTACGTGTCACTTCTCTGTAATTTGGTTAAAATTAATTAGAATTCTTTCTGTGATGAGTATTTTTTTAATTGTTATGCTTTATAATTATTTAAAGTACTTAAAACGACTAAATAGTTCTAATCTAATACGTCACAAAAACAACGTGATGAATGGCGCCTGGTTGAAGTTGAAGCCTACAAAGATGCAGTTGAAGATGAGAAAACGCATGCATAGAATTTCGGGGGGAAAATTTGCGAGACGCGGTATCGAATTTAGATATTTAATAAAGTTCCTAAGCAGCACATATATCCAATGGACGTCCACAGGACATCCAGCCTACACGCAGATTCGTGAGCTGGATTCTGGTGACCTGCGAATTTAACGCAAATTTATCATGGTAAAAAGGCAGAGAGCTTTGTGAAGGAAAGAAGGAGCAACATTTGCACATCGAAAGTGGCACTGCTGATTCCCTAACCCCCCCCCCCCCCTATACCTTGGCACGCGAAGAAGCTGACGCCCGTGCCATGGTTTCAGGGGACGAACACCTAGATCAGCAACCGGACCCACCCACCCCACTCACCACCTACAGGAACATCACCACTTACTACCGGAAGCAACAACGCACTCTACCACCACCTCATCATATGCTTGACAAAGGGGAACAGGTCAAGTGGCGCCTGCTCCAAACTAACACTTACCCAACGCCATCCAGACTCAACCTGCTTTACCCCCAGCAGCTCTACCCCTCACCCACATGCCCCAACTAGTCAACAGGACCGAGGCCCCATCTACCACATGGTCCTGGCCTGGCCGAAACATCCAAATCTACAAGACGCAGCACGGCTTGAAAACCGCCTCAACTCCTGGGAGACGGCCATCAGAGCTATAGGACGCGGAAGATCAGCGCCAGCTGGTTATCCTAGCCAATGAGGCGAGCCAGGCCAATGGGACCCCGGACATAGTGACCACCCCAGGGTGAACACCCGAAGTCATCCTTGATGACCTCAATAAAGTATACTCTCTCTCTCTCTCTCTCTCTCTCGAGTGTTAGTTTTCTTTCGCCCCACTCAGCGATACGCAGTTGGTACAAATCAAATGCAAGACCATGCAAATTCACTTCACGGTCCCTGCGGGACCCTTCAACGACGTTCCCAGCGTTCATGCGTAGGGCACGAAGCGACGAACACGCGCGTGCTGGGGTGTGATTTCGTAAACATCGGAACGCTGTTTACAACAGAGGCGGCTAGCCCGCGCTTCGGTGGTACCTCCAAGCCCGTTTCTCTGGGTCAGGGAGCGTGAGCGCATCAGCAAGACGGGACCATGTAATTTCAATCTCGGACATAAAGTGGCGCGGTTGCGTGCGATCATGCACTATAGTACGCGGTCATGCACGAGTTACTGCCGGCATATCGTCTCCGCGCACTAGCAGGGAGCGTGTTTTTGCATAAAACAATTTAAAATAAACAACCAAAAACATGTAGACTTTAACATCCTGCTAAAAGGCTAAAAATGTGCGGGTTTAACTTTTTTGCTATTGTTTTATTTAATCAATTTCTATCAACGAATGTGGTTGCGCCAGCTAAGCTTCCACGACGGACGCACGCGAGCGCAATGTTGCACGACTGCGATTTGCTCGCCGGGGAACGTGGTCGAAACACGAGACCAGAACCGTATAACACATCATCGCCGTATTTACGTTCCATGGTCACGTCACGGGCATTTTCAAGGGCGTAATAAGCGAAGGCAGCGGGTGTTTGCCTGAATATTCGCCGGGTCATTTTAAAACTCCTTGGCGTAGTTTTCATCCTTCTAACGCTATTCGCCTCGAGATCGAACCGTGTCACCACCGTGCGGCCGAAATTGGAAACATGCGAAAGCGGGGATACCGCCGCGCGTCGTCTGCTACGGGCACACGTTCAGAAGCATGGATCTGGACGACGCAAGCCCGTTTCCGGCTCAGCTGGACAAGGTATTAGATGTTTAATGTTTTTTGTTGTTGTTTCTTCTTACCAATTAAAGGTTGTGTTGTATCGTTTCACAAGCGTGGAAATTCAGCAAAGCGATGAATATTAAGTCGGATGCTTCCATATCTTAGTGCTATGGTTTGTAGAACCATAGCACTAAGGTTACGCGAGACGATATTTTATCATCTCGCACAATCCATAGCTTTCATAAAACGCTGAATCTTGATTGGAGCTGGGGTTTATTAACAAATTAACCCGACTGATCGCCACCCTTTAATAGACTAATCAATCAATACATCCGTTAATTGATTATTGTCCAGTCATATTACATGAGAACGTCAAAACTACACATTTTTTTATTGTTTTATTATGTCATAAATGGCATAATGCATTCCCATTTTAAACTTCACGTTGCGACGCCTAGAGAAATCTGAACACGGGAAGCCGTTTAAATTGAAGCAATTTTTAAGTTGTTATTTAAACAGTATGATCACCCTCGATGACAATCACAAGCATGCTGAAGTATATAGTTTGCCGCGCAAGCCTGTGTCCTAAAATAAATAAATACGTCCGAAATATTAAAGCAGGCCTTTTTTTACTTTTTCCCGACTTTCTCCAGCACAAGATTCCGATTAAACGGCAAAAATAAATATCGCGATAAAAGCATCACTCGAATAATATGGAGGGTAATCGATTAACTGCCCAGTCCCGATATCCGTTAGGTGAGGACGGAGGGTCATCGGAAAGTCTCGAGGAGAGTCGCTAGCCCTCATCATTAAAAGAGTGTTGCTGCGGCCGAAGGTGTCTGTGTCGTGGAGCGGGTCCTTTGTTGGAGTTGAAGCATCTGTTTGAATAGAAGATTATTTTGCCATAGATTTATAATATTAGCATCTTGACATCCGCGGCACTCACCCAGACAATTGAAGCGGGTGAATCCACACTCACGCACGCTACTGCGTTTTCTCAGTTACACTCGTTTGTTCCACTCGCGGCAGATATATTAGAATACACTCTAAAAAAAAAGGGTGTCATGGGGTACACCCATAGGGGGTGTAAGTGCTTGTCACATATACGACACCCTTTGGGGGAACACTTGCACACCCCAAATATGGGAGTACGTGTACACCCGTTGGTGTGGTGCACATGTACACCTTTTTCTACAGAAACCTCACACGAAGGGAACACAGGTGCACCCCATTCAATGGTGTACGGCTACACCTCTTTCTACACCCAATGAAATGAAAGGGAACACAGATGCACCCCGTTCGTAGGTGTACCATTGCACCTCTTCATAAACCCGCCTCACTCAAAGGGAACACAGATGCACCCCACTCAATAGTGTACCATTACTCCCCTTTCTACACCTACTGCTCTCAAAGGGAACACAGGAGCACCCCGTTCAATAGTGTACTGTTGCACCTCTTTCTACACCCAGTGAATTCGAAGAGAACACAGATGCAACCGATTCAAAGGTGCATGGTCAGACCACTCTATGCACCCGCTTCATAACTAACTTCATAAACCTATTGAAGACAGCAAGGAAATCCTTAAAAAATGTATGCGCCCCGGTGATAGCAAAAAGGCAGGTAAACGGACACATGGGATAGTTTTCAAATCTCATAGAAGTTTATTAGACAGCTTATTCCGTAAACAAGTACAAACTTGCAAGCAATCCGTGATATGTGAAGAGGTATGAAGAAGCTGTTACACAACTGAGAAGATTACTAAGCAAACAAGAAACGGAAGGGAGTCTTAGGCAGTATCTATTCTCCAAGCAGCCGGCAGAATTATTTTCCACGAAATTCCACCCGCAGTCGCCATTCATTCATCGAACGACGTTTCGTCGACGGCTGTACCCGCGAAGTGACGTGTACGGGGGGGACAGGTTGGTTAACGATTTTGTAATGAGCCGCCGCAGACTGTCGGGACGAAGCGGCGTGAACGGGTGGGCTGAGTTGGTGAGCACGCGCCTCAGAGATACACGCGCGACAAAATGTCCCTACAGCGTGCATTTCGCGTAACGAGTGACGATGAAACGTTAGTGTCGATGAAACGTGCCTAGGCAGAACGTGTATCAACGAAAACGTGTCTTCACAGAACGCCAGGAGATTAAGAAAGTCAGATTCCACGTGCAACAAGCGAGACGACGGCTCCTAAATCGACCGGAAAATCGGTTTCTGCGCCGGTATCGCGCTACATTTCATGTGCAGCGTTGCCCGATCAAATGGCGTTTATTGCGCAAAAGTTCGCAAAGAGCGAACTTACCTGAGGACAGAGCAGAAAGAAACAGGCTCAGCTGCCTATGGAAACGCAGCGCGCCGCCGACCTTCGAACAACACGGCGCCGTATTCGCACGGAGTCATCGCGATGGACGCAGCAAACGCCGCCACACGAACGACGCATACGGACGTCCGAGAGCCAGGCACTCTTAGCAGACGAACCTTCTCAGACTCAAAGGCGACTCCGTTCCGCAGGCAGCGACAGTCGCAGAAACAAAACTAGGCGTGGTAATCAACAACGGAACTGCGAGTTCCTCTGTCTGCTAAACCACGATGGCTCTTGGCGTTGATCTGCTCGTTCGATGGCAACAGTTGGCGTCGCGACTCGCTTGCGCCATCGCTTGTCTCCCGTGCGAAACGGCGCCGTGTTGGTTGCAGACCGGTGGCGTCGCTGCGTGTCCAAGAGAGCTAAGCCTTTGCTATGGTGTACTTTTTCTCGGCAAGTTCGTTCTGGGCAAAAGTCTACGAAAACCATGCACCATCTGTGAGCACGCCGCACATCAATCGTAGCGCGATAGTTAAGAAACCGAATTCGCCGGTCGATTTAAAGAGCCTGCCGTCTCCTTGTTTCACCCAGTGCGTTGAGTGTACCGAGTGAATAAACGTCTGAGCCGTGTATCAACGAAAACGTGTTTTCAGTACTCCAGAAGCATGAAAGTCAGTATTACCTGCAGTTGTCACATGATTGTAGTCAGCTAATGGCAGGCGACTGCCGATAGAATTTCGGGGAAATTATTCTCCCGGCTGCTAGAAAATAGACACTGCCTAATTCTAGAGCTAATCCGGAACGGAACGGTCAATAGTTGCAAAGGAGTAGGTTGCAGAGCACTTACGATGAAAATACCGGACTCGAAATATGTAATCCGAAATATATGTCGACACGGGCACTGCAGCACAACACAAACACAAAAACGAAAGGATAGGGGTCCGTGAAGATTCAACACGATGTGGCAGAAGCAGTAATTTGCCGAACCGAACACAAAACGGATCACATGAATTCCTTGGGCTTTTTTGAAGAAATCGCTTGTTGCCGATGTACGCGTAGGACTTTTCAAACACTGGAAATCTTGGTACACTCGAATACGTTGTCGCGGACGAAATCTACGGCAGCCCCGCTGGTCGCAGCACAGCACACAAGAAACTAGGCCGAGAATCAGACATTCCGAGGTCGGGAAAAGCTACTACGTCATCCGTGAAACCTTTACCACATGATCACGCTCCTACCGTCACCCGCGCCCAGACAGCGGAGTCGAGGGATGAAAAACCTCCTGTTCATTGGTCCCGCAACTGCGCACCTTCTTCCATGCTTTCAGCTTAGAGAGAGAAAGAAAAAGAAAAATAGCAACTCCTTCAAGGCCAAAAGGGGGCTCGCTCGCAAAGGCTTATCTTCAGGGGCCACCCAACAATGAACACAACGAAAGGATTTGTCACTAATATCCTCTTGAACATTCGACCAAAAGTTAATAGTGCAGTGGATGCTACCCGTGGCCTTGGTTTTCAGGCAGGTGCCGTGCTCTGCCTTATCTCTAGCTTGGAGACTGTAGTCACGTGATCCTACCCGGAGACCCGATTGGCCTAAAACAAGCATAGCGTCTACTCTACTGTCAATACCTAATGTACAGGATAGCTCCATACTTCCTAAGAAACTGCCCAACCCAAAAAGTGACCCCCAAGAGGGCATCCAAGCACAAGCTGATCGGGTCCCGTGGCTACCGTGGGGGTGCACTGATACACCTATAGGTTTTTAAGGAGAGGAGGATGCTCATTGTCGGTGTACAAGTGCACTGGTTGGGTAACGCAGGGTGCATCTTCCAGGAAAAGGGTGCATGTGCGCCCGACGCACCCGACTACACCCTTTTTCCTTAGAGAGCAGAGCTTCACTTCTGACCTGCAAACCAACCGTTTGCAGGATCGCAGAAGAGGCACCTCCCTCCTCATCGGCCAAGTATTAGAATTGTTCCGACTCCGAAAAACTTACACCATGGCA
Organism: Ixodes ricinus; assembly: GCA_037355805.1. Lineage (NCBI taxonomy): Eukaryota > Metazoa > Arthropoda > Arachnida > Ixodida > Ixodidae > Ixodes > Ixodes ricinus. The sequence continues at coordinate 1,497 of JAZHYW010067375.1, read as the reverse complement.
CAGGTAAAGGGAAACACCTGCCGCAACAGAAGTCAATGGCAGCCCCGGAACAAGGGGGGGGGACCGCGCTCGCAGCCCCTTTCAATTGCCGTTTATTTGGATGCCTGATTTTCTGCGGTCACAGCCAACGGCCGGCTGCGCTTCATGGGACAGTGAATGCTTTCGCATAAAAACACCAAAGACGGAATCCGAATCAGAGAGCTGAATTGTGTGTGTGTTTTTAAAGCAACGCGTGACTCATATAGGCTTTATATTACACCTTGTCTTACGGTTTGTCTATCTTGATAACGATGTCGGAGGTTTTTCATATCATAAAAAGGAAACACAACCATACCTTTCGGGAAACACTATTACGGTTAGATGGCGTATTTTCTTTATTGTTGCGTTTATTGGCGGCCTACATTGCCGCAATTTCGTGTTATTAATAAGAATAACAAAATTTAGATATTTTAATACGCAGATTTTCGGGCCCTAATATAATTTGCTGCTTATGACCTAACTTCAAATGCGCAAACAAGTATGAGCTGTGTCAAAAAGTGTGGGAAAATAATTAATCACTGGTGCCAACTGCAGCATTTTAATTAACAAGTCAGGTGAAGTAACATATAGTCTGAAATCGATTAATATATTCTAGGTAATCTAAGAAATCCATGCAAAATTACATTAATTGTGGGGGGAAAAGCGAAGGCAAGTTAGCAAGGTCGCGACTCTTTGGCAATCGGAAAAAACTTCCAAAGTCGCCGCAAATCCTTCCCAACCAAATAAAAAATTTAAAAACATTTTTTTTTAAATTTTTACCAGCCCTGGTTTTGCCCATTTCAGCCTATCCCAGTTCAAAGAAACTGCTCCCTGCTTCTGCACGTCTGCGCACTGTAGCAAGCTTCGTATGGCGTTGGGAGCCGGGGGAACAGTAGCGAGTTTTAATATGGCGAGAGACGAGCGAACGCAAGCACATGTGTGTTTGCGTGCTCTATACTGCGCGTGTGCGGAGCCCGAACATTGCGGTACTCGGGTCGGCGCATCGCGATGACGCGCATGCGCAACGTGGAGCACGCAACTCTATCGCAAACGCACAGCAGCTTCTGGCGTTTGCATCTATACACAACAAACACCCAATAAGGTACAATCGCATACCGGCTGCAGCACCACGCTGGGGCAGTGAAGAGGCGTTGCTTCTGCATCTCGGAACATGCGCATGTTGCAAGCCATGATCGGGCGAGCAGTTGAGCCTAAAGCCCGGTTTACACGGAGCGGTAGCGGACATCCTTGAAGAATGCCGCCCGCTATCTTGGGCCGATCCAGGCGGCGCTACTACAGTCGACGCGCGGGTGTAAAGAGCCAAACATAAAAGATAAAAAGGTATGCGCGTCAGTGGAGGAGGGAGATGATGTCGCTACCTTACTTATTCAGGGGCATTAGGTCCCCCGCACGCGCAGGAGAATCGGGGACCCTTACCAGAGCTCTCCCGCTTCCGCCGCGTTAGGGCGAGCAACGAGC
>JAZHYW010067374.1:0-22655 GCA_037355805.1 Ixodes ricinus | reverse complement strand
ACATGCTGGTCGATTCACGTATTACCTTTAATGACGTCATGCGTTCAATAAACTGCATTGCTGGAGGTCGTTGTTATGGACGAATACATGTCGGCTTCCGGTTGCGCCTCTGAAAGCCGACCATTCAAAAATCCTGAGTAAGTTGTAACTAAATCCTGGTGTATAGAAAGCTTGAATATGCCATATGTTTCGACGAAGTGCCCGGTAATGTGTTTCAGAATATTTACGACTGCAACTGGTTATAGTGCCAGCAGGCGTACGATCAAAGTATGCCGTCTGCTGCGCGATCAGTGAGGCCGTCGATTTACATCATATGAATAAAGAAAATATTCCTGACATAGCATTTGTTTGAAGTAATGAAGTTCCATACACTTTTAAATTTCCTGCATTGGGGGTCAAAATCACAAAATATTGTTGCTCGAAAGTCCAGGAAACCGATCGAGATGATAGTCTGCTAAAGGTAGCATTGCCAGCGAAAGCACTTCCGAAGCGTGGCGGCTGGTTAATTTTGTTTGCGGACTCGCGCTATGCGAGGGCAGCACAAACCTTACCTGGTTGTAATCATCGCGTGGAGAGAGATTCTTGCAGTTTCATTGAATTTCCGCAAGACCCAGCGAAAGAGCCGGATTAAAACATAAAGTCGTTAATACAGACTATGCTACTTTGTCGTAAGGAGGTTAAGTGAAATCTTCACCAAAGAGCATCCACACGGAATTTGATGTATAGGGTATACCAGGGGAAAAAAACAACAAACTCTTTGCGAAATGTGATAGACAACGTTCTTCATCGCTTCGTATTACAATAATAAATATAATAATAATAGCGACCCGCAAAAAAGTATTAGCAGTTACAATGAGCTGGTGAATATTACCTGTGAATCAACTTGGAACTGCGATGAAGAAACATCAAAAACGTAGAAGGAAAGTTGAATTAACCCCAGTCTCAGGTTAATTCCCAACAGAATCACTGGCTTCCCAAGCAGGCGTCCCGTTGTTTCTCATGGTGGCCTGCACCATGAGTAATGCACTTGGGGTGTCCGTGCAATAACTGATCTCATGGCGTGGTTGATTTCCTGCATTTCCACCCTCGTAACTAAGCTGGTTGTTCTGGGAAAAAAAAACGCACATTGCGGACGCCTCTGTTCAGCAATCATGTTTTCTTAAGCATTTACCAGCACTGCTAATGAAGCGTCAACACAGCAGAAATAAACAATCCCTATCACATGCAGTACTGCAAAGCAAGCGGAGTGTGGGGCACAGAAATGGCTTGCATAGTTGCAATATGACACTGAGATGACAAGAACATCTTCATAGTGGGTATACGAAGTGCAGTTTGTACAAAAAAGTGGCCCCTTCCAACGCAGTAAATCCCCATCATGTGAGTCTCCTTGCATTAATTACACCATATGCCCTAACGCATTTGTTGGACTACAAACCTGCGCGCGTCATACTTAAGGTCAATTTGGCAGCCGGGTTGCAGGCGTATTCCAGTGCTAGAAATTCAGATAAACCCAGCAGAAGCGAAATAAATACCCTGGCGGTGGTCGCGAGAGGCTCACAACCTGATAACTGCATTGGAGTAACTCTCGGTGACTGAAAATATGGTACACGTGATGTTTCAATCACTGCCATCCAAAATGATGGTGGAAGAGTGCGACTAGCGCAAGGAGGCTAGAAGTACTAGGAGGGGCACGTTGCAATATTGGTGAAGCTTCAGTCATAAAAAGTTTAAACGATTTTGGCCAGCGTGACCGCAGATCTCTCTGGCGATTGGTGCGCGTGACTTGTCACGTGTGAGATGGATGGTTGATTGTAGGAGGATTCCTTGCAGGCTTGCGTGCGCTCCGTCCGGTAGGTTTTATCAGATCGAACGCTAGACTGTGGTGTATTCTGGTACACCATTGCTAGACGAAGGCTAGCTACGGTCAGGTGATGTGGTCATGTTGGGCTGGTAAGAGAGGAGCTAGTAAGGAGGAAAATGAGAAAGAGGCGAGGCGTCAAGGGAGCATGGCTTGTGGAGGCTACGCGGCTGACGTCATGCCCTCTCCTACCCTTCTATTCTCCATGGACTAGCGGAACGATCGACATAATCTGTACGCCAAGCGCCGAGGGCCGGGAATCTGCCGTCCGAGCGGTCGCACTCTGTCCGAGCAAAACAGAGTTGAGCGGCGCATTCGTTTCTTACATCTTTCTGTATGATCATGATCAAAACAACACGTGAACCCTATTTTCAACCATAAAGAGTTACTACACTTCACTCTTACGCGCTTATTAAAACCATATACGAACATATACCTTCGACAACGATGACCTTCGATCAGAACTGCTTCTGGCTGCCACCGCTAGGGGATTCTTTTCGGCTTCTGGTTGGTCAAGAGAGCATATGTCCTGGGTCTGCCGCACGCCCTGGCTCTGCCCGTGCGTTCCCATTGACCAAACTCTCTACATATACGGCTCTGAATGTACGCTAGAGGTTCAACTGGCGCTAGTGTGCTGACGCAAATTGAAGCAGAGAGCAACCAGTCCAAAATTGACTTCCGGTAATGCATTTCTATGGGAAAAAGTGAGTGCATTTTCTCCCTGCGCTCAATCATAAGAGCAAATATCCCAAATAACTTGTACATACTAGGTAGCTTGGAACATTTCTCAGTCAGGCCGACGAAATAATTGGTCAGTTACGGCGTTTTTCTTTCAAATTCATCGCATTAAAATGGTGCCAAAACGGCTTCGTACGTGTATTTTTGTGCACTGTCGGACACTGTTAGCGCGAACACGACGTCGGCGCTTTTCAGCGTGGGGGATATATATAGGGTGGCTCAAGTCACCAGGCTCGATCTAAAATGGACTGTAAAAATCGACGCCTGCACGTAGCAATCTAAACTTTTCGTCAAAGGTGCATGTATTTCACAGGTCGGTGTTTTCTTGTAAAATTACAAAGCGTAGTTCTCTTTCTGTAAAAAATAAGGCCAAGAAACTTGCCTGGGTCAACGGCGGGCGGCGACGCAGACGACCAAGTGGAGGTGCGGGGTGTGTTTGCCGCTCCTATTGATAGATGGCGCTACCTCCTTGTTTAGGTCAGAGATCTGGTTTCGGTTTGCTTTTAAAGAAATATCGAAAGTGCCCGCGTCAACTGTGGTTTATTGACACGAACATAATTTTTCTTGTAATCTACCCTTGGCTTGAAAATAAATGCAGACAATGATAGCAAAACATCAAGTAACAAAAATAAAAGAAAACGCGGTTGCATAACGACAACGCTGACGGCGCTCTTGCAGCCAGCGGATTTCGTCTGCGTGTCGTATGCTTTCTTTCGCTGGTCGGTTGTATCCTCAGACGCTGCTTCTGAGACCTTTTTTTGTCGCGGTTGGTGGGAAAACAGCCACAATGCGTCACTTTTGGACGCTATTTAGACCACACTTCTGAGACACGGGAGGCTGCCACAGCAAGCTCCAGATAAACAGCAATTAATGGCTCTGAAAAGAGCCTGTCAGCAGAAGCTCGCGCTTTCGCGGTTGTCAAAGCCGCTGGTCATATGTACAAAATGGATAGATATGTGCTCTTGAGTTCTCGTTGTCTTCAGTCCACATGTCCACCTCGAACTTGGAGGCACTTGTGCAGTCTTCGCTCATAATCCCTGAAGGCTGCCTCCCGCATGTCTCGGACCAGCAGCGGGTGTTCTGCTTGTTCACGTGCCCATCCAGATGAAAAATAGCTTCGTCCGTGAAAAGCAGAAACGGAAGGTGGTTCCTGTTTGTGGAGATGCGTCCAAGTTCGTCCACGCAGAACTGCTTTCGCCGTTCATAGTCATCTGGCTGCAGCTCGAACAGGACCTGTGGCTTGAACGGATACATTTGTTGGCGGATCACCCTCCAGACGAAACTTTTACTGATGCAAAGTTGTCTTGCGACTTGTCGCACGGACAGGCGTGGGTTCAATGCAAATGCCGCAAGCACGGCGTGACGCTTGTTCTGCTGTGGCGACCTCTCTTCGAGTACTCGCGCAGCCTGGTCTGCACAGTGTTCTCTGTGTTGAATCAGTGTACCCAGCGCATGACAGTCCAACGGGTGGGTGGACGCCTACGAAAAGTTGCTCGAAACTTCGATCTCACTTGCCTCATACTCCTGGTTTCTGTAAACCAAAGGACTACCTGTGCCCTCTCTTGGACGGTCAGGTGACGCATTGTGGCTGTTTTCTCACCAACCGCGACAAAAAAGGTCTCGGAAGCAGCGTCCGAGGACGCAACCGACCAGCGAAAGAAAGCAGACGACACGCAGACGAAATCCGCCGGCTGCAAGAGTGCCGTCAGCGTTGTCGTTATGCAACCGCGTTTTCTTTTATTTTTGTTACTTGAAGTTTTGCTATCATTGTCTGCATTTATTTTCAAGCCAAAGGTAGATTACAAGAAAGATTATGTTCGTGTCAATAAACCACGGTCGACGCGGGCACTTTCGATATTTCTTTAAAAGCAAACCGAAACCAAATCTCTGACCAAAACAAGGAGGTAGCGCCATCTATCAATAGGAGCGGCAAACACACCCCGCACCTCCACTTGGTTGTCTGCGTCGCCGCCCGCCGTTGACCCAGGCAAGCTTCTTGGCCTTATTTTTTACAGAAAGAGAACTACGCTTTGTAATTTTACAAGAAAAACCGACCTGTGAAATACACCTTTGACGAAAAGCTTAGATTGCTACGTGCAGGCGTCGATTTTTACGGTCCATTTTAGATCAAGCCTGGTGACTTGAGCCACCCTATTCATGCCAAACGAACGAAGAACATCTGGAACTTAAGAAAGACGGCAAGAACTACGCAGTAACACTGGATCAGTAACTACGTACACACGTGCATGTAGGATCAAAATAATTGAAGGCCACGTAATCTATTCCGATTTTAAATAAGTAAGTACCGCTTTATTCTTTCTGCTCTGAACGCAGCTGCTTGTTCTACGTTCAAAATATCACCCGCACGCTCGAAATCTTTGAGAACAATTAAGTGTCCGATAAAAGCTGCCCGGCAGAGAAAACAATACGAAGAGACACCTTTCATAGCCCACAAACTTTATTTTCTACGTTTTGAACGTTTTTATCCGCTGCATGCACGACGGGGTCATTTTCATATAGTGACAGGACTGGCATATTATCAATATACAAGCGTCACCGGAATGCTGGCGAGCCTTGAACACACTCTATATTCCTTTCGATTGTCATTTTGCTTCGAATCGTCGCTTGTTTTTACACACCTGTTGCGGAACACACGTTTGGGACTGAAATGTAGCGAAGTTAAACATCGTTCACTGATGAAGAAAAATGCGCTAACTAAAGCAATTACACTTTCACGGTGTTAATAAAGGTACATACTATTCGGTACGACCCAAATAACCAAAGTGTTCCGTGTTATTTTTCGGCGAAGAGGCAAAATGCACGCGCACGTTTTCCCATAGGAATGCACAGGAGCACCGCAAAAGTAGACTGGTTGCTGTCTGCTTCAATTTGCGTCACGGAAGTCGCATAGACATTAGCGCCAGTTGAACCTCTCAAGCGTACATGTATCAGCATCTTCCATTAGCTCCACCGGAATCGCCCCGAAACCAGCACAGCGCACAGCGCTCCTTGGTCGTGCAGCGCGAAGTCGGTACGTACAACGTCGAGGACAAACTGCGCCGCGCCGATGCACCGCGGCGAGCTCCACCTTGCGTCACTTCGCGTTTTGTTCGTTTTTTCTTGCGTAGGTCAGCGCACGGTGCCCGTCTGCTGTCAATTTCTCCTATTTTTTTACTCGCGGATTTGACGGTCCCACACAAATAAACATCGTGGACGTGATTGTCGATGGGGTCACGAAGCGGGTGACAATTCCACATGCATATGTTGGCCATCACTGTTGGTTCGAAAGAGAAACACCAGAAAATAGCCGTACCCGCTGAGTCTAGTCGAAACACCTCGCTACGCTTTCCACGAAGTTCGTACCTTTCAGGCGCCTCGCCACCGCAGCAATCGCCGGTAATCGCGACGATGGTAAGAAGCTCGTCGTCTCGCCGTCAGAAGAGCGTAGGATCCATCTAGTCGCAGCAGCGAGGCGTAGTTCGTTTTGCAAGATAGCCATCTCGATAGTCTGCGTCGCTACTCCCGCCATCTTCTCGATTCCTGCTCTGGCGCAATGCCTGATGGGATCACCCCGGCGCACCGTCGATTTCTCGGTGTGCGTTGGGGCAACAAAGCACTGCAGGAGGGTGCGCTGCATTGATCGAGACGTCCGGTAGCACCGGTGCACTTGATCGAAGATGAAGGGCAACTCGGTGCCCCGGTGGCGTATACGTCCGCGTACGAACGGGGCACTTGCTCCAGAGCGCAGAGTTTGGGTGTCCCACTGGGTCTGCGCTCTTTACCCTTTACTACTACTCCGACCCTCAAAGTTTGATACTCCGAGTACAGCAACTACACGGCGCATGGCGTGGGACGCGACACACCGAAACTATCGACTAGCCAAACGAGCCACTTCCCACCGCACTGGTTATTATGACACCGGCATGCATCTCGTGGCTACAGGTGGCGGAATCCGAAATTATTTCGAAGATAAATTAGTAGGGAAGTTTGAATGACGCGCACGCGCTAAAGCTTTGACGTCACGCAAAGAATAGCGTCGTCGCCACTGCGCATGCTCCGAACGCAAACCAGGTTTTGCGCTTTGCGTGCGCAATTTTAGCGTGCGCTATTTCTCGAAAATAGCGTGCGTACGCAAAGAGCCTTTGCGCGTCTCCGGGGAGGATTCGTGATGAGAAGTTGGCTAAAGCCAAGACGAGCAGAGTTAAAAAATGGCGGCTTCCAGGATTTTGTCGGCGGCTGCTTCGGCGGCGTCGTGAGTCCGACGTCGGCGGCATCCTTGCGACTGCGATTTTCAATACGAGACGACATTGTACTCGGTTCGGCAACGATCACCGGCAAACTTGATGCTTGCTGACGCGGGAACATTTCTCGGCAAAGGTACGATGTGCGAAGGTCAGTACACGACCTCTCTTGCCGAGGCGACGCACGCAAGCGGTCAACCGCTCGCGTTGCATTCTCATGTTTAAACAAATCTAAAATGCTACTCTGGACCAAAAACACTTGTTTTCTCTGAGTTACAGCATTTTGTGCGTGAAATAAAATTTGTGACTGTATCTTGGTGGCGTTGCAAGCGCGAGATGCTTGGGCTTTTGCGTCGCGACGGAGAAACGCTATTCTAAAACTCTCATGCGTCGCGTGCGCTAACGCAAGCGCAAAATTTAGCGCTAGCGTGCGCTAAAATTGCGTACGTTATTCTAAAACTCCCTAGTGAAGCCTGTGCAGGGCGACAAGTTAATAGCAAATAAAGAGGCCGGCGTTATGAATTTTCTACGGACGTTTCAATATCCTGAAAGGTTTAGAAAAAGTTACCTTGGCCAATCTTTTTATTGACCATACTGCTGTTCAGGATTTAAGACACCATTCTTGAACCCACTCGATGTGGAAACCCTCAAACTTGTCGATGTGCCATGTAGTTCCGTCTTGCAGTCGAGGACGGAAGCCGTTGATGTGCTATGCCGTACCGACAAACCGCCGTTCAATCGGTAGCACATCAATTCGTTTTCAGGCGAGATGCATGTACAAACCTTTCTGCACCGCTAACTCATGTTTCAGCTTTCAATCACAGTATTTGATTAGCTGGACTAAACATTCTTCAGCGGTCCGACTGCTTCTCAATCTCAAAACCTTTTCTCTCGCTGATGATTGTACGCACGCTTCACCGGATAGATGAATTCTTGGGACTGAACCGGAAAGAACATAATGGTAACCAGTTCAATATGGCTAATGGTAATTTTTTTTATTATTACACAGAATGAGTAAGTGTTTGAGAAATAAAAATTTAGCATATCTTTTTATGTAGCGACCAAATTGCCACATACCGTTGAATTTTAATGCATTAGAAATTATGGGTTTTCTTGGCGCTTTTGTATTGGCACTACGATTAATCATTACTGGTCACGTGACATCATGGTGTTAGTAGCGAGCTGGTATCACGGCCTTCGTGCCCTAGGGTGCCTACTGCTTTCCGCCGGAGTCGAAACATGTAGGCACCCTATCGTGCTCCGCGCGTATCCACTCACAACGTGGGGGGTTCGTTTAGGCTGGCACCCCAGTGGTTGCACTGTCCGAGATCGTGGTAGTAACTCAAGACCTGGGGTTTCTGTCATGGATGAACACGTTGCATGTAGCCGCTCTAGCGTCTATACAGGAGAGGCGCTGCGGTCAAATGCGTATATAATCGCGATTAAGCTTTGCATGCATTGGCTCAACGTTTATAGACGAGAGGGCGCTGCGGTCAAATGCTCAAATGCGTAAATAACCACGTTGCCCTTACCACGATTCTCTTTGGAGATGGATCGAAAACGAACAAAAGGCTCGGCATGCTGCGGCTCAGCGTCTACGCAGACAAGCACCACAGAAAGCTCGCCTAGCTAACATCATTCACCACGTGGAGATGCGGTCAATTTTTTTCAAGCACGGAACTGCACCCACACCTGCTGCAGTGGGCTGCTATCTCTGTTTCACCTTATGATGTACCGCAGGAAAGGCTACAAGCGCGGGCTCCTTGCTCAGGGCAATCTGTCAACACAAACTCTTGTGCATTAAAAGCCTCACGACACAAAAAAAAATTGTTTTTTCATGCTAGGCGTTGAAATGGCATATCAGGACATCACAAAAGAATATTTCACTATAGAGTTGCGTAGTTCTTTAATAAAAAATAGAAATACGAGGCCCAATTCAAAGTTCCCGCCGTGCACTGTGACGTAACAGTGTACCGCAAGGTGTCGGGGCGGTCAGAAGGGAGGCATCGCCGGAAGTCACGTGAGTTGTATCGCTCCTCGTGCTTACCGCAAACGCGTGTAATATTTTTTTTTAATATTTTTGTTATTCTCTGCATTTTCACGAGCGATCCAAGCAGACAAGGTTTCTTTTTACTTGCTTTTTCATCGCTTAATGTTGCTGTAAAGGTAGAAGAAGCGGAGTCAGTGAATTGACGTGATTAACTACAATGCCTAGAAGGTGCTGTGTGAGGGACTGTCCCGGTATTTCAGCAACTAAAGAAGAGATCACACTGCATGCATTTCCGAGAGACGCACATCGGCCGCATGTGCACCTAGTAACCAAGTTCTACCTCATGTTCTAGACAAAATACGTACTTTGTGCTCGACGTTTACTTGTACTTGGTACACAAACCAGTTCATATTCTTTAGACGGCAGGCATCTTTAGCCTGGAGAGTATCCGATGATTCAACGACCTGGGTGTCTGAACCTTCAGCAATGCGATCGGGCGTGTCATGTAGGGTTGCCACCTGCCCGGTTTTGGACCGGCCCGGCCGGGTTTTTAGACAGCAGGCCGGTTGCCGGTCCGTAGGTAAGACCGGCCGTCATTGGCCGGTTTTTGACAGCCATCGAAGCGCGATTGCTTTTAGCTTATTTTTTGGCGTTTTTTTAAGTGACAGTTCAACAACTACGACAATAAATATTTGTCGACGAAAAAAAGAAGTTTAAAATTGCACAAACACCGTCAGGACATGTACGCGATTAGAGAAAATACGCACGCGAGCGCGGCAGGAGAACTCCATGAGACGGCGGAAGGGGGTGGGGAGGGGGAAGAGGGGTACGGTCAACACAAAACAAAACGACCACTGGGGGCGCGGCGGTAAGCTGGAAAGCCGGAAAATAAGGGAAAGCGAGAACAAGCAAGACGCCGGCGGGCAACTCGGCGACAGGCCCTCCCGATAGCTGAGCCTTCTGGGGGGTGTTGGCTTTCTTAACGATTGTCGGCATCTTGACAAGAACACGCACGGCGCTTCATCCGTCCACTGTGACGGGTGTCGTATGCGCTTTCCCCAAGCTTTCCCCTTCGACTACACATGGTGTAATATTGTTGTTGTTACTTTATTCGCGACTCCAGCGAACTATAGGGGGCGCGCTGGTCAGGCAAAATGGCGGACGAGAGGAGGTCGTTTTCGTCGTTCAACACGCGGACCACCATAAATGTCTTGCACTGCAGCGTAAAATCGGTGTTATATATGAAAGCAAAGCGATTTTTCGAAGGTAGAAACCTTCTTCTAGTCAGTGCTTAGGAATGACACGGCGGAAGAATAAAAATAATTACTGGGAACGATGTTTGTTTCAATGCTGCCTATACGAGAACCAGCGTTACTAGAACTCTCAGTTGGGAAACTCACCGTTGAAACCCTGGGCCGCTGGCGTCCACCGAGACCGAGCTAAATGCGACAACAGCGCCACGCTGTATCATTTGTCTTAACTGTAGTCGCCTTGAGCTTTTAGAAAGCATGTTCTTGCGTAAAAACCAACGAAAAATACTCTTTTTGTAGTAACGTTTATTGGAGATTAGTACAATACGGGGGGCACGTGTTGTTTTCTAAAATCTTTAGTTTGCAAGTTTTGCAGTACAATTAATATTGTTTTTATACAACCGTGCCTCAGCGGTGATTTCAGGTAGCGCGTCCGAGCTAGGCGCATATTAACCTAGTAACTACCAGGCGAATGCAGCTCCCGGAGTTTCTGTGATGGCCAAAGTGCGGCGCCACTACGTAGGCTTCTTTGTCGTACGTCCATCCATACAAGATAACTACTGTTCTCTCTCTATTCAACAGGCCCCAGACTTCTATGCGGGTATTTGCCGCTACATTTTCGAGCGCTCGAGTTGGATGTGTGCTATTGGTTACCATACTAGTAATGACCTATTCTTTGTGCACCCTCGTACCTAGCCTCGCTGTCCCCATATCCGGTGTGTGGGCCAAAAAAAGCAAGAGATTACAACGTATAACACGTAAAAAAATATAGGGGAAGCAAAAAAAGGAATTATGATTAAAATGTAAACACTTTCCACCGCCGTGGCGAGAACAAAGCGACATTTCCACGCGTACCGGAAGTTCCGCATTTCAAGATGGCGACGACCTCACGGAAAACCATGCATGAAAACAAACACGGGAAAAGTTTTCGGCCATTCATGATTGTTACTTTTTTCTGTAGCTCTTTAAACGATCGCGCGCCTCGCTCTCGCAGTGCGCGCGGCGCGTTTCGCTCCGTAATGTTTTGAGTGCGTGTTAGCGGGAAAGTTTGTTTTTCTTTGGAACACCGAGTTTGTCGCTATGGCAGTGCCTCGCTCTTACGGAAGGTACTGCTCTGCGAGATGGTGCAATAATCCAACGGAGAACTCGGAATACAGACAGTTCCGGTTTTCGACAGACGACAGGTAAGCCTCTAAGTTTTTGAAATTTTGGAGTCGGAAATTCAAGCATAAAAATATATACTTTGCAATCATCCCGACAGAGCAGTCAAATGGATCACGTACGCGAACCGACCGGAGTTCGAAGCTTTGGCCATGAGCAAGCTGCACGAGCGCCGGCTGTGCAGCGCGCACTTCAGGAATACAGCATTTGCGAGCCACAGGAGGATACGTTTGCGGCCGAATGCATGTCCTTTGGTTCAAGTAACCGACCCGAGACTGCAAGAGCTTCTTCCTCCAGTTGAGCTTGTCTCAGTACAATATTAGGTTATTTCATATTTGGTTTGGAGAAGCTGATCTGTTATGGTTATATTATTCAGAATTCTTCATGGGGAGCTGCGACTCACCTGCCAGCCCCAGTTCTGGTAAATAATATTTCATATTAGTTTCTGCACTATAATTCTCAAGCTAGGAACGGCCTTCTTTTTATACTAATCTGCTAATATCTGTTGGCATCAATTTAGTATAAATTCATTGACTTTTTCAGTTCGCCCGTCCTCACCATCGCCAACTGCCGCCTCTTTGCAGGGAAAGGCGCAGGTGGAGCCCCACCTTGGTGAGGAACTGAGCTTGTACGTGATGCTTTTTTCTAGACATGAAAGCAATATGGAACGCGCAGCGTCCGTTTACTGGCTCTATTAGCCAACTCTTGATATCAGTAGCACCATATTCCGTTTAGTGAACTCACAAGAGGCATTCGTCCCATTTTTCAGCTCGCCCGTACTCACCACCGCCATACTGCCGCCACTTTGCAGGAGGAGGCGCAAGTGGAGCCCCACCTTGGTGAGGAACTGAGCTTGTACTGGACGGTTTTTTTAGACATGAAAGCAATATGGAAAGCTCAGCGTCCGTTTACTGCCTCTAGTAGGCAACTCTTGAAATTGGTGGCACCATGTTCAGCTTGAGTTGAAGCTTAATGCGAGTTCAATTTCTGAGTCATTTCCTCTCTCGAACAGATGTCACTCTAGAGACACCAATGGGAGCTGCAGCCTCATCGAGGTCCACGGCTGGCACGATGGCAACCCCAAAGAGACAAGGTGGCAGGCCGAGGAAAGAAGTACTCACCCCGGACGAAACGTACATTAGATAACCTAAAAAATCCAAAAACCGATTGCGCAAGAACCATTTGAAGGCATCACAAACTTTACGAACTTTTTTTTCTTGGTTTTCAGATCTGACGCGACCTCGAGTCATGTCAGATTCGAGGCAGATTGACATCGTGCTGTTTAAACATTTATATGAACCACTCAGCTTTGCTTTGCGATAGAACATAAGAAACTTTCGTCAGTGCTGACTTGATCAAGCCGTAGTAGCCCTCGTCAAATTTTATTGTTGAGGCCGAGCCAACTGACAGGCATTAATATATAAAAGATATAGGATACCCTATTTGAGAGGTTCAATATCCAGGAGGTCTGCACAAGCCATAATAAAGTCGATGCACATCATAATCTGACTTGCGGTCTGGAGACTCGACGTCGTGTTTCAATTAGTGAAATCATCGTAAATAGCTTGTAAACCCTTGTAAATAGTTACTTACGCGCATTGTCTTAATGCGTATATGTTCCTAGAATAGTGATCATATAGACCAGTGGTTCTCAAATGGGGCTCCGTGGACCCTTTGGGGTCCGCGAATGCATTCTAGGGGTCCGCGAAGCCCTGCCTCATCAGTCAAGCGTGGCAATAAAAGTTGTATTTTTTTCAGGTCGAAAAGAAATGTTTCAGTTTTCAGGCGAGTTTCTTCGTGTGAGTGTCAATAAGAGAGGTCTACTTCACACTAGCCCTTAGTTATATTCATTTATTAAATCATTATTATATTTAACTTATACCTTTCCTCTCCTCTCACCACGTACGGGGTCCTCCATCATCTCCGCCGATCCACAAGGGGTCCGCGAAAATTAGATGGTTGAGAACCACTGATATAGACTTTTGAATAGCTCTCTAGGTATGAGCTGTTTCTATAAACTTCGCTAATTGCGCAATCAGTATTTTGAATTGTTACCGCATTCCTGCTATCCTGAACACTGAGTAGATAATGCACGTTGCGAGTTTCATTTATTGACTTATGCTGTTTTTCATAGCGCGTGCTCATGTTCGTATAGTTACCAGAAGTTTTGACATATATTGATATGTACATATGCATATTATGTCCTCCTAGACCAATTTTCTTTTTTTCTTGCGTGTTCATCACTTGTTTTTCTATTGTGGAACGTTTTCTATAATTAAAGAAATGAGCAGATCTGAGTGGAAAACTTGTGGAATAATAGTTCTACATTCTGTGTTACTTACCGTTCCCATCTTTCCGTTTTTCACCACTTCCTTCGTTTAATGCTCGCTCACCTAGGGCTGTTGCATACATTTATGTAGATAACATTATGTAAAGAGTTTATTTTGAGAGTGTGGCCTAACCCAGGAGTATCAAATAAAAATGCATTTAAGTCCATCACCTGGATTTTTTTCTTTGCCTCGGTGAGATCGTTCTTAATGTTCATGTGTTCAAAGATTGCATGTGCAGACAACACTCGATCGCCCCGGCGCAGCGTAGTCTGCGCCGAGGCGTTTTCGGTTTTCGGCGCCGCCGCGCTGTTGCGCGCAGTACCGAAAACCAAAAAAATCAAACGTCGGCCGCGCGTGCAAAAAAAAAAAAAAAAGAATCGGGGAGAAGATAGCGGGAGAGAGGAGGAGGAGGAGGGTACGCGAGGGTGTTGACTAAGGTGGCGCCATCTCATGAGAGTGTTGTGCGAATTCGTCTAGCCCCAGACCTCCTTTCGCCATTTTGCCGCAAAGCGCCGTGTCGCTAGTTTCGCTTTACCACGGTGGAAGGTACAGCTGCACTCCCTGGTAATACTCCGCGGCGCGTCCGCTTGGGAGACGGGGGCGGTACCTCGAAGCCCTTTCCACAGTATCTGTTCTGGCCCCAAAATGGCCGATTACAATGAAAATGGAAGTCACGTGCAGTTCCTCGACTGGCCGCGGCGGGAGAAATGGCGGCGTTGTGATCGCCATTAGCTCGGTTCTCGTGGACGGATCGGTGCCACTTTTTCAGAGCAGTCTCTATGGAAGTTTCCCAACTGAGTGGTTCTAGTAACGTTGACGAGAACCAAGCAGCGATAGCAGACGACAGAGTCGAAACGACCTCCTCTCTGAGCTTCGGGAGTCGCCGCTGCGCGGCGTCGATTTCGCTGGAGTCGCGAATATCCTCGTCGTTTTTCACCTCCCTCTTCGTTCTCCATTTAATTTTATAAGTGCCAAGCCCAAGACCAGAGAAATGCGCCGACGATGTCTAGGAAGAGCTGAGCATCTCTAGCAGCTCTTGTCACTTAACTGCCCTGCCCCCCCCCCCCCCCCCCCCCAGTTGAAGGGCCGGTTTTTTTCGGGGAAAGGTGGCAATCCCTAGTCGTATGCTAGCAATCCAAATTTCTGCAAGCGCTCTAAATTTTGTTGTTTCAAAACTTGATAGCTTGTTTTGCGCCCAGTATAGCCCTGTATCATCGGACTGACGGCATGCACTCGTACACTGGCTTGTACTCGCAACGCTTTCATCATTGACCTCCATCACGTCGACCCACTGACTCTTCGTCCTCAAATTTTACAGCACGCAAACGAACCAACGGTGCAGAGATAAAGAGCTAGTGGAACTGAAACTTCGTTTTCTACAATCGCTCGTACAAAGAGCAGAATAACAAAAAATCTTAGGCACGATCGCGGAGAGCACGAGGAGTGAAACTCACGTGACTTCCGGTGAACCCACTTTTTAGTGACGTAGGTCGATGCCTCCCTTCTGACCGCCCCGACACCTTGCGGTACACTGTTACGTCACAGTGCACGGCGGGAACTTTGAATTGGGCCTCGTATTTCTATTTTTTATAAAAAAAAACTACGCAACTCTATATTGAAATATTTTTTTGGTGATGTCCTGATATGCCATTTCAACGCCTAGCACGAAAAAAAATTTTTTTTTTTGCGTGTCAGACGTTTTTTAAAGGGCAACTCCGCCGCAATTTTTATGGTCACCGATTTCTATAAAATTATCACCATGTATTTGGATGCCCTCCCTGAGCATGTGTACAAAATATCTCGGAAAAATATTAATTTTCTTAGAAGAAAATGAATTTCGAAATTTACATGTACACACCCAAATCACTTGCTGCCGCCCTACTGGCAACACTGAGCAAGAGCGGCACACGGAGGCTGCCATGATGGCGCTGACGTTGCCGTGACGTCACATGTTGGTCAGGGTGCTTGCTTTGTAGCTTGTTGGTGCTAGCGACTGTCTGCTTTTTGCTTATGTTATCGGTTTATACAGTTATGTAAGAGCGCGTTATGGCGACTGGAGGAAATTGGTGTTGTGCCGTAGGGTCTCACGCTACGGAAGCATGGCTTGAAAACACAGTCTACTAAAACCGTCTATTGTCAGACCCCAAGATATAACAAAAACTGCCTCCAATTAAGAGGCATAACGTCGATCAGTTTTTCTTGGCATGCTAGCAACAAAAGCTGCCTTACCATTCCGCTTCGGAAGCGGCATCTGGGTCCACATGGCGGCGGATCACGAATGCAGCCGCCGCTGGCGGTTCCTTCGGAGGCGATGCCGGCGGATCGTATGAGAACGGGTTATCGTCATCGTCCTCAAAATCTAGCGGCATATCCTCATCGTTGCTCGATTCAGACGAGCCTGATGAGTCCATTTTTATCCGCGGCACGAACACAAAACAGTGACCTGCTGCCAGGCTGGCCAGGCTCAAACTGCACACATGCGAGTGTTTATACCATATGTGACGTCATGTCAAAATGGCGGACCAGTCTAGTGGCAAGTTAGTTTCGGTATCGGTTTCAGCGTATTTTAACGATTATAAATTATGTAAACAATTTTTTATTGATTTAACCGCTGCTATAGGCTAAATTTCTAGTACCCTTTCTGAAAATATGTTTTGATAAAAACGCTCAAATCGACGGCGGAGCTGCCCTTTAAGGGCAGCTGCAAATGCTATGAGCTCGCGCTGCTAGCCTTCGCTGCGATATAACATAAGGTGAAACGGAGTATAGATGGTTCCGTATTTTTGTGCGCTTATTATTTTAAATTGAACCACTACCCACTAGCCCAGCTTTCAACCCTTGTGGATTGTACTACCTTGGCGTATTCGGCCATCTCGGGTAGGGCGGATCAGAAGGGGAGGCCCAACGGGAAGGGCGGTCCTGCGGTTCGACTTGCAAAGTGGGGCATGGCCCACAAGCAACCTCTTGCAGCCCTGCAAGAGAGTGCGTTGTAGTCTCCCAGACGGTGCCCCCGAGACCAGGCTGTAGCATTGCCTCCCCTTTGGGCCCGCTCTGTTGCGGGGCACCGGAGGTCCAAGGTATATTTAGGCCGTAAAAGGATTCGAGACACGTCGAGGGCGTTTCCGTGCAACATTTTCTCCGAGATATTTACAGCCGATCGATCGACGCCAAATGGGTTTCTCACCCAGTTACCGACGAGTCGAGTGGCACACGTGAGACGAGATTCGTCGGCGTTGCTTTATTCCTCCCGGGCAGCACCCGAGTCTGGCGGCCCGATTCTCAGGCGCCACCGTGGCACACTGGACCGTTGCGGGTGCCACAATGTTCCCCATACACTCCCTCTCAGAGGAGCGACCGTCCTTCCGGAAGGTGGCGCAATCCCACAGTCTTCCACGCAAAAGGAGAAAGAAGACGTCCAAAAGCGGAGAAAGTAATAAAAAAAACGTTCGTAGAGCCAAAAATGCGGCACATGTTAAGAGTAGCGGTCCTTTTCTCCACCTTTGGCCTTCCTAGTTTTCCGAGCCGTCTCGGAGTCTGTCCCGTATGATACAACACTCACTGTACACAAATCACAGAGCGACGGAAATCCCACGGCCGACGAACCGAAGCACGAGACGTCCGGGCGTGGGAGGGAAAACAAGGACGGGGAGAATGCGGCGAGTCTGCCGTCCCTCTTCCCGTGCCAGAACCAAATTCCTTCCGTCTCCACCAAGCAGACGCACCGACGAGATGGAAGCACCCGTCTCTCGCGCACCCCGAGGACGAAGCAGTCTGTGCAGAAGAACGGGGACGACTCGCTCGAGGGCCGTCTGCCGTCCGCCTCATGCGCAGCGTCCAGAGGGCTCAGAAGTTGCCCGTGGTTGAGAAGAAGGGGAAGGCCCCGAACTGGCTCGGGGTCTTGGGGGACGCACACACGTACAGGAAGTCCTCCGACTGCAAGTGCGTCCGGTTCAGGGTGGGCTCCGACGTGCTCCGGTGGATCTTGGGCAGCGATCGCATCAGGGACTCCAGTGACGCCAGCATCTGCGAACGCGAAATGGCGATTGGTGTGCGCTCCCGGGCCCCGCTTGTCGCCAGAGCCGGAGTCTAAAGGGACCTCCTAGTTAGCTAGCCTACGGGCGTGCTTCAGCGCGTGCCCGTTGTACGAGCTAGCATGGTGCCAATCCAATGAAAGCGGCGTACCGTTCTTGATTGAAACGGCGTACCACACTTGCTCCAATGTAGGTCGTCCTTCACTTCTGCACCATTATTTAAAAAGAGGCGTCGCCTGTCCAAAGTTTCGAGTCCCTCCAGCCTATCAAAATGCTTTGCTGTGGTCAAGCTCGACGCGACCGGTGCTGACGGGTACGCGGGGATGACGAAGACCTTAGCGTTGTATTTGACTGCAACAGGGAGTACATGCCACTACTCTTAAAGCAAGACCATGGCTAATGCGGGCTCCAGGGTTCTACCGAACGTCCAGACTATTCGACCCATTTTTGTTAGCCTGATCCCTCGATTGTTTCTCGGAATCTCAGTTGGTCCTGTTTCCTTTCACAACCTTGCGCTTCACTTGAAATGACCATTGTGCAAATAAAGATCATCATTATTAAAGCCCGCATTAATGCCAAAACTTTTTTCGTTTTTTCGCGCATTTCCAGACTAAGTTAGCGGGATAATTGATGTCACGTGATCTATTCACAACTCTAACGCCGTTTAGATGGCGGGGCGGTAGTTCCAAGAAGGCGGAAGAGACGGGGTTGATTCTCCAGGATTTCCCACACACCTGCTCACGGACGCTAGTTGGTGCGCTAAAATTAATTAATTTCGCTACAAGCGCGACGGGCAGTAGCATATCACGGGTAACGGAGATGTTGACACGCGTTAAAAAAATGAGCATGTTCATTTTTTAAAAGAAGTGGAACACAATTTGTATCGGTGGCGTAGCCAGGAATTTTTTTGAGGGGTCACAATGCGCGTGTTTATTACAGGGTCCGCTGAATTTCGAAAAGGGCTGAAGCCCTGGCTACATCACGACTCCTATTTCAACACTCATTTTTTGGGTTGTAACTGCACAATGCCCCAACACACAAACCAGAACCATGCAGCAGCACCATGGCTGAACTCTGTCTCCAGTCCTCTCGTTCGTTCATCCGCGAGAGTGGTGGGGTGGAGTTGCAAATATACCAATCGAGTTTCCCCGCTACATTTAGTGGAGAATTCGTGCCACGTGATCTGAACACAGATTCCTTTATCTCGCTAAATTTAGAGGGGAAACTGATGTCACATAACTTGAGATAACTTGACCTATACACCAATTTTGTTTCCTCGCTAAATTTAGCGACTCAAACACCAATTTAGCTCCCTCGCTAACTTTAGCGGCAAAACTGATGTTACGTGACCGTCTTCAGACCCGGCACAAATTGCACATACCATAAAAACCGCGGAAGCGCCCACTTCGTTAAAGCGCCCACTATTGACATTTCCCAAACTTGGGGATTCTACAAATTATACATTAAGCACCTGATTTGACCAAACAAGCGCCCATGCCTAGATTAACCCAGTTTTCAGTGAAAGTGGGGTGGGTGCCGCCCCGGTATTTTACTATAGTTACCTTTAAGAACAATGCGATTGTAGTTGAGTGCATGATAAAGGGAAGTCAGAAAAAGAATTCCAGCTGCAAGCGGGATATTTTTTTTCCTAGGAGGATGCACAATTTTATTGCGGACGGTCGTAAAAACAGTTTGTAGTTAAGAATTGAAAGGGCATCCAGAAAGTTTCTAGGTCCAATTTTCCAACTTCTTATAAATCAGTTTGAAGTCACAATTATCACAAACTCAACAAAATAAAGTAAACTCAAGACAGATAGGCGTTCGGATCGAGCAAATAGAATGTCAAACCTTTGCTATTTTTGAAGGTAAAGAGGGCACCTCTGAGCTCATACTTCGTAAAACTGTTTCCCGATGGCAGCCCAAGTTGTGAGCTACTGAAGCCCTTCGATGTGTTTGTGCTTGACATGCAGCATCAAATGCGCCAATGCGTGAGATCCATGTGGCCTTTAGAAGCAAAATGGCGCCGCAGCACTCGCTCGAAGCAAGAGTCTCGCACATTCGCGCTACAATGGTGGCGGTACTTGCTAGAAATGCGAAGCTATACTTCGTTTCAGCTTCAGTCCAGACGCAGCCGATGCTACGAGCGCGAGCCTGTGGCCCTGAACAGTGCTTGCACTGCACGAGCGCGCATGCTTGGCAGGGACGCTTAAAGCCCGGAGCTCGTGCTTGTAGCATCCACTGCGTCTGGACCCAAGCTGAAACAAAGCATAGAATTTTATTGATTTTAAAGCGCTACAATTGCGATTCGGCCTCAGCTCGTGGAACTCCCTTATATTTTTAGGACAAACTGAGAACAAATGTGCATTATAATGTACGTGGGGTCCGAAGAGGAGATTGATAAAAATATAGGTTCTTCTTCACTCCCAAAATGTCCGTTTAACATCTTTTGAACAAAATTGAATGACTGTGCCTTAAATACTGCGTTCCACCAATTATAAGACTCTAGAGGTAAAGTGTGCTTCCTGCCCTCCGACGCTTTGATGAGCTACGGTCAAGCAGACTCGTTCCAAGGACGGCCCCCACCTGGCGGAAGAGCGGGCGCTCGTCCCTGTTGAACTTGATGCAGTCCTCGGTGAAGCGGATCAGGGCCTTGGGGGTGTCCTTGCGGGCAATGCTCAGGTCTGGCCGCAGCAGCCCATGCCCCACCATGAACAGGATCTGCAGGTAAGGGCTCAGGGGCCTTTGCTCTTTCGCGCAACGCCTATTCCGTCCACACGTTCGATCCCCCAATCAACAAAGAGAGACGGCACCGGACGTCGCTAGCCCGGCGATTTGTCGTACGGGCAAAAAGAATGAGGGAATGCGAGCATTGCCGTCGCCGTTCTGCAGCTTTCAAGGACCGCCGAGTCGGAGAGGGGCCTGACAAGCGCCTAGTGCGTCCTGCTCTGCCGGCGTGGCCAGGACTGTGGGAGGCAAGAGCGCCCCCGCTTCACGCGACCGAACGGAAACCGAGGGACCGCTTCCGGGGCACGGTACGTGCACCCATCGGAGACGCGCTCCAGGGGTTCGATTCCGGTTGCAGCGAGATCTCGTTCGCCCCTCGCGAGGCAAGTCGGGACAGCGTTCGTCCACTGATGAAACCAAAGAATGCGGCTCATTCTCTGCGAAGCGCCATTAGTAGACGGCAATAAAGAGAGAAAACGCCGTACGTCATCTTTTAAACCGAAAGAGACGTCGACTGCTACAAGCCGATTGCTGCGGCGAAGTGAGATCGGATGTAGGCTGAAATTGTTATCGTCCACTATATTACGTTGGAAGCCGTGGACCACCCGCGCTCGCACATCCCACCTCGTTCCGCTGCCATACACAAACCGACGTCGAACGGTGGATCGAAGAGTACTGAGGACAAAAACGCGGGAGGACGGGAGACTTTTCTCGCCATTTTTACGACGCCGAGACTTTATCGCCAAAATATCGCCTAGTTGCGGACTTGCTAACGGGCCGACGACGTCCAGTCGGACAATTATGCGCAAGCCGCGGCGCCACTGCTCTGGTCGGGCGGCCGAAAACGCCCCGGACCGAAATGGGGGGCCGTTTGGCCGAGCGGCAGAGCGGGGTGCCCACCTGGTCCTTGTTGTTGATGTGGGCGTAGGGCAGCTGGCCCGTGATGAGCTCGTAGAGCACGATGCCGAAGGCATACACGTCTGACTGGAACGAGTACGGGTTCGGGTCTTTCATCCGGATCACCTCGGGGGCCTGCACAGCGGAGCACCACCCTTCGAGCAGCCGGGGAGACACGCGGCGAGGAGGAGGGAACAGGATGCCCGCGCACCGTCCCACGCTCCTCGTTCGCAGCGTCTTCGTCGAGCCAAACGTGTGCAAACACCGAGGTACGGACAAACGGGGAACGTTTGAAACTCTATGCAAATACGAGTTTTGGGGGTAAACATAACCGAGCGTGAATATCGCGTCTGCCATCAAACAATGGGATGAAAATGTCTCCGAGAGATTTTCCAATTCACCGATAGTATGG
The DNA here is from genome assembly GCA_037355805.1 of Ixodes ricinus. Lineage (NCBI taxonomy): Eukaryota > Metazoa > Arthropoda > Arachnida > Ixodida > Ixodidae > Ixodes > Ixodes ricinus. Next base: position 1,023 of record JAZHYW010067374.1, on the reverse strand, counting down.
TATGTGTCTCGTTAATACAGATACCTACCCCCCGAAATATCTTGTAACGCGATTCATGCGTAGTAATGAGACGAAAATGCGCATATTTACCATTTCCTCCCCCAAAATATATATAAACGGCGTCCAAATGAACTGAGTCACGACCATAGTCACCACTAGGGACTGCCACACTCGATCTCGGCACGTCACATTTACGCTGAGTAAAACCGGCTCGTGTTACAAAGAAACCGTCGAAACGAGAGGTGCATCTCCTTGCAACCGGGCTACCTCGACAAACATTGAGGCAAGTTGGGCCAACCGTGTCGTGTCTCTCGCCTCCATCCCCGAACCAATGATGCGGCCCCGGGGAGATGGGAAGAGCTCCATAGTGGATGGTGCGGCCGACTTGCACGGGCAAACTCCGGCGACGCGGGCCCTGCAAAATCGGCCGCGACCGTCCGCCTCGTTCCCCGCGCAAAGCCACTCCTGCGAGAACTCATTTACTCGGGCCCGGCAGGGCTTTGCCTACGGAGACAAGCTGGTGCGAGTGGAGGGCCATTTTGAGCCCAAGCACGATGCCAACAGAAAACAGGCGTTCTTCGTCTTAAAGAGATACCCGTAAATTGTGCCTATTGCCTTGAGAAATAAGTTAAACACAGTCGATAACATCCGCTAATGACGGTCGTGCATTTATATTTTTAATTCTACTCTGGCAAACGCTCCGAGCAGCCGTCGGACAGCGCGATGCATCCAGGGAGATCCACGACGTCAACCGTCTTGGTACGGGCAAGCTACGGTGACGCTTGGCCACTCAGTGGCGTCGATGCGTCGGAACCGAGAAGTACCCAAGGGCTGTGTTGGGCGAGCCGAGTCCCAAATCCTCTCGACCCCTCTCTCCATCTTCCCTTCCCCAGCGTGGGAGAGAATCCGGCTGGGCCAATTATGAGGCGTGCTTTGTGGCCGTACTTCTGCGGAGCCACTTTTGGGGGACAATGGACGTAACTATCTTCCACTAGAGCAATGTAACTGAACGAAGTATATAGA
>JAZHYW010067371.1:0-15493 GCA_037355805.1 Ixodes ricinus | reverse complement strand
ACTACAACCAAAGGCCCCAATTAAATCTCAAACTTCACTTTACTTGCGACATTTATGCTTTCTTGCAACTGGTGACGTGGACAAAACTGGCAGGCTTGCAAAGACGGAACGACCGGGAGTTGCTTGGGACGTAAGCGGCAGTTCATGTTTGTAAGCACTAAAATGGTCTATTGAGACGGAAGCTGGACTACAATCGGAAGCGTGCTTGCAGAGTACTTACAAGAAAAGCAGCTATCTTATGTAATCCGTGATGGATGCATAATCCGATTTGCGCAGAATAGAACAGTCCACAAACACAATGCCGAGGATGAAGGCGGTCGCTCACATACAACGGAAGTTTCGTGGTCGCCGATGAACAGCTCTTTGTCGTGATCGATGCGTAATCCGATTCGGGCAGCACAAAACAACGCAAACACAATGTCGAGGTTGAATGCGGTTGATCGCATTCTACGGAGTGTCACGTCCGCCGATGAGCAGCTCTTTGTCGAAACGCGTCCAACAAACACAGCACAATAATTCTATGGACTCCGACGAAATAAACGACCATTACCGAGAAACTTGGCATGAGTGTATTCGGGCCGTTCATGACGAAAAAGATCACGGCCGCGACTGCAACGCAGGAAAAACAGGAAAACACTGACGCGCGTTTTTAAAAACCGGACCAACGTGGCCCCTACAACTCACCATAACTTGGCAATACGAAAAGGACTACGGCCCCAGTGAGCCCATCAGCGCGTTAGTGCGAGTCACGTGACAAATTTTCGTTCAAGCGTTTTTGTCCTACGAAGAACGGTCACGTGTTTCGCGCAACTCTTCTGGTTTGCTAGAAGCGGCCTTCGTACTCGCTCACATCCACTCGAAGACACAAAAGAAGGTGTGGAGGCTTATCAGAAGACAAGGTCAATAGAGGGTTCGACAAAGCAGCTAATCTACCTCCGCTGCTTTCTATTTCCACCTGCACTGCCCAGGGAAGGTTAAGCCTCGGTCAGGAATAGACCGATCTCACCAAGCGTTCGACGCATGCGCGAGACAGCCATAACTTTAGTTCACAGGAGGCAATCGGCAGTGCACGAGACTGTTCGTGCCCTGCACGCGCAGAGCTCCAGCGAAGTTGTCGCACGTGCAGAAAGACTAAAGTTCCCTCGATGCATTGCGGCAGCGGTGGCGTAGTCAAACTGGCTGGTGAGATCGGTCTATGGACCTATTGCTACAGTGTACTAGAATACTTGGGTAGTGTTGGGACCGGAGCGGCTCGGCAACGGGAGCTCGTGAGGGCGCGTGTATTGACAGTTCGTGGCGGCGCTGTAGTCGAGTTATCCGGAAAGAATCGCGCAGCCCGCCTTTTGTTTCTTTTTCACTCTGAGCGGTGCACGTGTTGGTACCGCGATTTTATACACTTCGTTTCAGCTTATGTTGTACCGCAGCGAAGGCTAGAAGCGCGAGCTCATAGCGTTGGCAGCTGCCCTTGGTGCACGAGAGCTTGTGCCGTCGAGATGTGCCCCTAGAGCAAGGAGCTCGCGCTTGTAGCCTTTCCTGCGGTTCGACACAGGGTGAAACAGAGTATAGTTCCGTGTGTTTTTCACTTCGAGCGGTGCGCGTGTCGGGACCACGACTTTATAGTTCCGTGTGTTCGATCGTAATATGCTTTGAATCTTGTGCTCTGATTTTGCGGATGGTGAACGCAGTAAGGGTAGTGCCGAAAAGCCGCCGGCGAAACAGCGACAGAACCTCTTGCTCTGCACCTGGTTGCAAAACGGGCCTCATCCGAGTGAAAGGAGTGAAAACGGCGTCCCTTTTCGGCGTTCCAAAGGACAGAGCCAAAAGAGATCTTTGGGAGAAGGAGAAGAATCTGCAGCGATCGGACAAGCGTCTTGAAAAAACAAGCGCTGTCTGCGAGCTGCACTTCAAGCCCCGCTTCATCCTTCGAGACTACGTCCACATCATCGGCGGAAAGGAAGTGAGGATCCCTCGTGGATACCCAGCGCTTACGCCAGACGCGGTATTGACTCTGCTGCCAAGTGCACCCCAGGACCTGAGTTATGACCATCCTGCAGGACGAGAGGAAAGGAAGCGGAAGGCAGGTTCACCAGAGCCCATCGTTACAAAGCGTTCGGGGCTCGCTCGGGAAACTGACGCGTTGTCACCAGTGGTGAACAGCGAAGCTCCTGCCGTGATCCCACAAGGCATCGATCGCGACGCACTAGGCTCCCCTGCCTATGCCAACTCTCTACTGGGCTGTTCACAAGTTCAGCAACTTCGACGGTGTTGCTTATTTGGAGACTGCTCTTGAGCCGAAGTCTAACAAGATCAGCATCGAAAGGGCGGTGTTCATTTGTTTCGACAACTTACCTCATGTGGTATGCCAAGTATACCTTCAGGGCCATGTACGTAACACATGTGTGCGCCGCACATTGTAACCATGTATGCGCCGCACATTGTAACCATGTATTTCAATGCCGTGCTGTAAACTATTGCAACTTTTACCTTGCCTTAATTACGTGTGCTGTTGTTTCCTGGTCTAAATGATGTGAAATAGTTGCTTGTTTTCTTCTTTGAATCTCATAAGCACTTGTTCAGCCCACGTTGTTTCAGTTTTTTTTTTACTTAAATTCAATGTTAAGACGCGTGATAAAAATTGTCACGTCTTATAAGCCATTTCTTACAAGTGAACGTCGGGTGGTCCTCGGATGATCGTGGTAGCCGTGAAGAAATAAAAAGATTCTCACCCCTTTGCGACAGTCGCTTGGGTGGTTCGTCGCGTGAATGAACACAAGAATGAGTGACAAGTGAAGCGAGCTGATTAATGTCAAGAAAAAGAAGACGGACAGAAAAGAAGAAAGAGAAGTTAACCTGGGGTATTAAAAACATACTAAAACAATCTCGGACTTTAGTATGTTCCGTTTTGTTTCATTACAAAATAAGATAAGGAAAAAAAAAAAAAACTGCTTCCGAGTTTTAGATATCCCTTTCAAATATCTGATGTTCGGCCTTTGCGACCAAGAAAATGGGCATTTCCTTTAAAATGCTCACCATCCGACAAACCGAAAGTCGCAGCTAATTTTACGCTGAAACAACTTGCAATCCGCTTCTTTAAAGTCGCTAATGTTTTTATGTAAAGGAAGGGTAATGTAGCGTGTACAGTCCAATACATTGAAGCATCATGTTGCTAACGATCGTGCCGCAGCGAAATTGATGCCGCGGAACGACCGCTGGCAGGTCGTAGCTGTATCATAAATTCTATGTGCACTCCACCAAAGCGGCAACCAAAGATTCATATTTTCGCGCGGCAGCCGCGCATGCGCACACTTTCCGGATAACGCGCCGGTGTCGACACCTGTCGACTCGCGTGATCAATAGACCTAATTGCTGTCTTACCCAAGCATCAAGGAGAATGCAGGGATTGGTGTTCCACGCGCCGCACGTGCTGGCCTCAGCAGTAGTAACTTTTCCAAAGCAAAAACCTAAAACAAATGGCATCTTGCACGCGCGTTCGTCAATGCTTTCTTTTGGTTATTTACTTCGAATCTTTTATACAGGAAAGGCGTGCGCGTGCGGCGCGTGGAACACCAATCCCTGCATTCTCCTTGATGCTTGGGTAAGACAGCAAATGGTCTATACCACGCGCTTCAGGCGAGCCCTCCGGTCCCAACACTACCCAAGTATTCTAGTACACTGTAGTAGCACTGAGCCAGATTTCGGACGCCATGTTTTTCCAGAAGTGGCGGGCGGCACGTGTCTCGAGCATTTCCACAACATTGAATGGCGCCACTTTTCCCAGGATAGAGGGGCTTTAACCTCAACGCGTGGCTGTTAAAAACAATGGCGACGTGTGCGACCAAGCGCGTCGCTGTGGTCGGCCTTCGCGGGTTGCAAAACGATCACTATGACACATTCATTTGCATTATATTTCGATTTCATCGACGGAAATAAAAATATATCAGAGTGCCTATTACGACGGGAGTTGGGTTAAGGATGCGATGAGTCCAAGCTTCAATTGTGCTTTCACACACCATCCCGAACTTGGTACTTCGCATGTGATCGTAAGTAGCCAGGATTACAATTCGCGCCGACACGGCGAGGCAAATCTCGGTCGTGACGTCACAAACAGAAAATATAAGAGGGCGCCACCGAAACATCTCGGCGCCAATTATACTCTGTTTCACACTTAGCGTACAACGCTGTCAGAGCTACTGGCGCGAGCATGGGGCTTGATCTCGTTGATCATTTGCACGCGTGCTCGCGCGAACGAAACCACAGAAAAAGCCACGCGCTCGCGCTAGTAGCTTTGACAGCGTTGCAACGCTAAGTATGGAACAGAGTTAGTCACTGGCAGGAGTGAGAGCAGGGCGTGTTGTTTGAACGCCGGGCCTTCCAGCACGCGCTCCGTGCCTTCCGCCGTGCTTGGCTGCACGTGCGCGCGCTTGGAGTGCACGACCATAGCCTCCTCCATACTCACAAAACCCGGCAGTTCGACGAAGGAGCCATAGAGTGCCAGGTGGCAGATTTGGAGCGCGAGGAACTGGTAGCACAGAGCATCAAAGAGCCATTTCTCGGGAAGCTGGACGTCAGCGTACAGCTTCTGCAGCAGCGAGGACCCGAAACACACTTGTTCAATCGGGAGAAGTGAATGTTTCGGCGGCTCGCCGAAGAGGGGAGCCAGTCACGTGGCTCTGCTCTCATCCGTTGTCTGCCACTCCACCTTTTTCATTTCGGCGGCCGCTTCTCGTGGTGATCTGCCAGGCTTTGTCAGCATATAGGAGGCCGTGGCATGAGACGCCGGAAGCAGTATCGAAGGTAGCACAGCTCGTGCTGAAGGCGAGATAACTGAAGCTCCTTCCTGCCGTTCTCACCTCGTCAGTGAATGAATGCTTTTTAACGAGACCCCCGAGTCTCAGAAATGCGTTCTCTCCGTCCGTTCCTCCGTGCATTCACCCGCTGAATTTAGCAGGGAAATTTATGCCATGTGATCTGACGTCAGGTGATGTCAGATCACATGACACCGTTACGTCGCGACACGTGATCACGTCGATTTCGCCACTACATTTAGCGGGAGAATTGGTGTCACGTGCCTTCACGGTATCACGTGATCTGGAGTCATGTGACGTTCAGGAGGGACACCATGGTGTCACTACTGCATCATGTCTTGATGTTACGTCATACCAAGACGTCGCGCGACGTCAACGTGACGTGACAGCAATTTCCCCAATAAATTTAAGGGGAAATTAATAAACGATATGTACTTGACTTCCTAAACGTTTTCATGTCTTCTCAGCAAATTGAAAGAATCGCTTCTTAAATAATTAACCCCAGTCATTACAGGACTCCGAAATTAATTATTTTAAATATTTGATGTAAATTTTGTTTTTTCATATCCATTTCAAGTTCTCTTAGCCACTCCAAGGCAGGCACGGAAGAAACTGGCAGACAGGTCATGCGTTCAAGTAATTTGATCTTGTCATAGAAGCGTGAGGCGTGACGCAGTTTTACGGGCTTTTTGTATTTGATTTTCCTTTGCCATCCGCCCATGGAATGAACGGCATCCGCTTCGATCTTTCAACATATTATTCTTGCCTCGCCACAGCTAAGGGCAGCGGGCATCTCCGACTATCGTCAGGTACAAGTTACGAATACGCCAGCAGCTCCTCCAACAACCCCATTACCGGCAGCCACTGTCCCTCCGCGTTGTGTAAATAGTTCGCTGTCGAGGCTCACGCCTCGCTGTTATGGCTAACGCTAACTTGTTATGGCTAGCGCCTCTCTGGTGTGCTTCGCGGAGCGATTGGATGCAGCGGCTTGTTGGGGCTGTTTATTTAACCCAAACTTATATTTGATTATCGATGCATATATGTATCTCTAGTTTTCATAATCTAGAACGTAGAGTCAATCTCCTTAAGAATTATTTTCCAATTTCGTGAATAAATGAGCGTTTGAGTTCATCAAATAGTGGCTGGCTTGCACTCTCAGGAAAAGAATATATTACATTCTTACACCCCTTGTCACATATAATACACCCTAAACTTCAGTTCGACGGTCAGCGCGCTGACGTCGAACCGACGGTACCAACCTTCTCGAGCGGCTTGGTAGCCGGGTAGTACAACTTATTAAAATAGCTAAGATACGTGTTACTGAATAAAATAAAAAAAATAAAAATAAAAAAAAGGTAATCGGGGTTTTTTGTGTTCTACTGCAAAATCTTAAGTGGTTTTTTTCTGTAGTTTTTGTTACGTACTTCTAGCTGTTTTATGAGGTATATCTAACTTAAACATAGAGCGCAAAAAAGACGAGGACTAGAAGTAAACAGAACAAGCGCTAACTTTCAACTAGTTTTACTTACTAAGATGAACCAACTAACTAGCCGAACAACGTAGCCTACTAGGTATATCTCACCGTTATCAAGCCCTCCTAAAAGTTGTGGCCCTCTGTTGGACGTCAGTGCGCCGTACGTAGAACTAAAGCTTCGGGGGCACATACATATGGGACAAAGGGGTGTAATACGACAGGAGTTTTTTACAGTGTGGCAGTGTTGTAGGCGTTACCGAAAAAAGTAACTAAATACGTTACTCGTTACTTGCAAATAAAAGTAACGCGTTACCGACCTACGTTACCTCAAAATAAAAGGAACGCGTTACCGTTACCGTTACTGATAAAAAGTAACGCACGTTACTGTTGCGTTACTTTTTATTCACGAACTAAAACATTTGCTCTTTCGACGTTTGATATGTGCGTAAGCGCCATAGCTAAAATATGTCCATGCGGAAACTTAATTAACCTCTCTTTTTAGGGTTTCACCCGAATAGTTACAAGAAAAAACGCGGAAGTATATATGAAGCTGATTTATAACATGTTGGCACGGAACTTAACAGAAGAACCGGCCTCCTTCATTAGCACAGAAATTAAGACCAGCCGAGATTGAAACTTTGAATATATTTTATTCACAACATGTCGAAGTACATATAGTTGCTATGAACAAGTTCCTCCGTTACCCGAAGCACACTCCGCTGTTGTACTTCAGCAACAGCTGAATTTCGAAGTTGGCATCGGACATTCTACCTCGCTTCTTGGTAAACACGTCCGCGCCTACGCTAAATAGGCGCGGACGTAGGGGGAAAGTTCTCCCCGTCAAATCTCGTTCGTGCCCTCCACGGCCGTTTTGATCTGCTCATCACGTGGGTCCGGAGAGCCACTCACACGCTCTGTTGGCTGTCGGTCAATCGCTCAAGGCCTCCTTCGTTTTCAAGTCCCGAAAACGGGAAAGGGAATGAAAAGAAGGTGTCCTTCTCTTTCCCAGCGGGAAGCGAAACGCAGGCTTCGACGCAGGAATCTCCCAAATCCACCCGAAGCCGGACCTCTTTGGCCTTCCAGCCGAGGCGACGGCGGTAGTGAGGTCAACGAGCCGCGGGAGAAAACCAGTGGCAGGTGGCGTGTGACGTCAAATCTGACGAGCACCGACGTCAAAGAAAAGTGGAGGACAGCGGCATTTTTTGACTAAGGAATTTATGTCTGGGCAATTAAAAACACAACAAAAAATTAAAATTAAATTTTTTTAAGTTTTAGAAAGTAGAGTAACGTAACGTAATTTCGTTACACGTTACTCAAAATAAGTAACGTAAGTACGTTACCCGTTACTGTTTTTAAAAAGTAACGAGTACGTTATTACGTTACCAAAAAAGTAACGCGTTACCGGTAACGCCGTTGCGCGAAAAAACGCGTTACCGCCAACACCAGTGTAAGTAATACACCAAACAAGCATTTTGCATCACATCACTTTTGAACTGTCAGATTACATCTGGGACCATAGCGTAACTGGCAGCTCGAGAAAAGCAGGGTGTAGCTGTACACGGCTTTTACTTTGTGATCTGTTCTTTGTGATTCTTTAGCTAATACCAAAACCTCAATGGCTGCGGAGCAATAGTCAGATGCGCGGCGCTCGCCAAGCCTTAGAGGTTGTGAGCTTCAATCACTATACTAAAGATATACAAGGTGTCTCAAGAGGAACGTCCGCTGTAAAATGAGCCGGGAAAATCGCTGCCGCACAGAGAAACCTCGAGCTTTCACTGATTTAGAGCTAAGCGGGAAGTATTACCCTATGATATGTCAAGGCGCAGTTGTCTTTCTGCAAAAGAACAAAAGAACAAGAGATTCAAACTTGCTTTCGCTGACGACCGAGTTAGCCACGCTATTTATTTGGGGCGTCATCTACCGATAGGTGCAGCAAGCAGACGACGCACCTCTGCTGTGTGCCCGCTGTGCCTATCGGTCAAACTTGTGCTCGTCACTTGAAAAATGTACCGGGTTTCTGTTGCAAATTACTTTCCGCTGAAAAGTAAACTATTACTTTACTCCTTACGTTACAATACTTTCGCGTTACTTTTTCCGTTCACTGATCTAGAAAACAATAGAAACAATTTTGATATTTTTCAAAAATCTTCTGCAACACTACTTTTCATTTCTCAATACGCCCCTATTATGGTAGTCCTTGTAAAAGATAAAATATTGTATTTAAGAGAAAGAGTGCAGGTGCACTGCATTCAGCTCTAAGCTGACAAGGGCGCCGAAAGCTGCAACCACCCCACCTTCCCGCTAGCTTACGGCCTATGGAAATGATCCCTAAAAATGTGCAGACAAAGCTGTGGTGCGCATGCGATCAGTAGCAGTGTTCACTTAGCTTCCAGATTCGGAGCTAAAGAAGCGATCTACGAAAGCCCCTTTAGACTCGGGTTTTTCGCCTGTTATTCAGAAGAAATAAAAACTTGAGTTCTAACGTTACAATGTACACAGCCAATGCTGAATGCAGGTGTCCCAGTTTACCTTAATGTGTTTCCGTAGATTAGAGTTTGTTGTTCTTGCTAATGACAATAGTGTGTGTTTTGGCAAGCCTAGGCTTTCCATTCTTCATGCCCTGAATGCTGAACATCTCATTAAGAGATGACCATGGAGACAACGGACACACCATGACCGAAAACTCGACCAGTCAGAGAAAAAGTGGTGGTCGCGGGTTATCGAACGTTCATCGGATCTCACCTTTATACCAATATTCGTCGAGGCCAGGGGAGCGGAGGGCATAGAGAGCAAGATGCGGTGGGCATCGGTGTCACAAAACAATAGAGGGTCACACCACTCTCTTACGCGTTCTCTCTCTCTCTGTCAGCACTTTAGATGGCCTAACCCCCCCCCCCTGTATGTTGACAGTTGACTGTAAAGCGAGGAGTGGACTCGACCACCATGCCGAGATAAGTAATCCAAAAGAACTATCGTCTGTACCCTCGAAGACGATGCTCTAAGCCTCGCGCCGGGCGCTCTTCAACCGTGCCTCAAGAGCGTGCTAGATTACTGTAGCGCACATCAAAGACAAAGAGAATCGACCCCTCGCGCGGGGCCAAATCGTCTGTTACGCGAGTTGTGAACCCGCGAATCGTCGGGGTACGAACTCGCGTCTTGATGTCCGTGCAGGTAGCGGGAGACGTCGACGTCGAACCTCGATTTTGACGTCGAACCTCAAGGTTCGACTGGTTCACCGAACCTTCGGACTTCCTCTAAGGTTCAAAGAAGTTCGACCTATGGACAGTGTTGCCCTGCTTCCACACAAATATTTCGAATTTTGGGAAACAAGTAATTTTGAAAGTAGTTTATTTTATATTTTATAAAATGGCTACCAATGTTTACACCATATAAAAGCGAAAATATGCGCTTTTAAAGCTTTCGTTAGTTAGTAATGTGAACCAGTGATACCGATAGACCTTTCCACATACTCTGCCCCCCGACCGCCAAGTAGGCATATCCGGTATGGGCGACGAAAAAATATCAAAACGTTTCTAACCCGCAAACGTAGGAAAAATGGAGGGGAGGCAAAAGCGAGGACGTGTGACGGTTACGATCATGTCCCAGAACGACGCTTCTATTGGCGTGGCGACAGCAGGGGCAACGGCTACCGGCCATACTGGATGTGACGACAGTTCAAGATGGTGGCGCCCTTTGCGAGAAAGGTTTATACACCAAAACAAATATTGCACTTCTCCTCGCACCAGGTGGAGCCAATCGAGCGCCATCAATTTTTTGCGCATGCTCACAAAAGTTGAACTTTTGTCGAACATCACGTTAAGAGTTCGAAAAAGTCGAACTTGGTCGAACTCGACCCTGGGCAGGTTCGCGACATCCCTAGGTGAAACGGGAATAAAGAAAAAAAGAACTGAACACGAAGAGCTTTCTCCATGCCTGGGAGAAGAAAAAGAAAAACACGACGGAAGGCGACGGAGAGCCTACTCGGCGTTGTCTTACTTGATCTATGTCTTTTGTATATTTGTACATGCCTTTCCCGTTTTTCTAGGGGTAATAGTGACCGGTCATACAAAAAATCGTGTTTTCATCTTCGGCTATTCTCCCCTCCTGACGTTTTCTGATTTTGTTGAACTTGCTCTCTTTTATGCTGCTGAATGTTCTGCTCGTATTGCTCGAGTTACTGTGTGATACTCATATTTTTTAAAAAGTAACGAGTAATTAAAGTAATTCGTTACCAATATTTTGTAACGAAATTACATTACGAATTACTTCTGAAAAAAGTAACATGGCAATTACAAAATTACTTGAAAAAGTAGCGGATTACAAGTAATTCGTTACTTATAACGGATTACTTTCTAAGTCTGCTATCGGACGATGGCACTCAACAAGCAAATATCGTCGCTAACTCGGACGTTTTCGAACGTGCCCAACCTTTACTTTGGGAAGTATTTTGCTCTAATCTTTTTTACAAGATAACTGTTCGCCAAAAATTCATATGGTAAGAACTGACCTGTTCAGTACACATTCGGTGAACGTTTAAGCTTTCTATGTGAACGCTCCGATTTTTCCGGCTCGTTTTACCGCGGTAAGGTCCGCTTGGAGACACCTATGTTTAGGCTTCGCTTTCTCATGTTAACTGATTATGACCGTCATACATATTACCGTACACAACTTTGATTTCGAAGCTTTAACTACTAAACCGCTCTCGTGAAAAATACAGTAAGGTTACCAGGAAGCTATAAGGGTAACTCGTTGGACACATTCATCACAAGCTATAAAACTGAAAGTGTTTTGAAGGAACACCGATTACTGTAGGAAATACTAACACAATTTATGTTATCTGTTGCACGAGTTGTTCTCTAATTTATTCCTGCAAGAATGCTTTAATTCGAGTTTCCTGTAAAATCCGAACACGGTATTATCAGATAGCCTTCAGTCCCGCCCGAATGACGATACTTCATTTCGTAAAACAAGACAAAATACATTAACGTATTTGTTGAATCAGTGTAAACAGAAGGTTTTCTTTACATGACACATACTGTAAAAAGAAGAAATAAATGTCAAACAAAACAAGTCACGGTTTCTTATATTGGAGTTTTTATAAACGTGTGGTGTCGTATTCACAGAAAAACACAAATGCACACACACCAGGCAGTATAGTAATCGTGATCATAGTGCCTGGTTTTCGTACCGCAATTAGAAGAGTGCATAAAGCAGAAATATTCGCTGCTGTGGCTTGGCTACCACAAAGCCATTTTTATAAACACTCGCCAGCGTGTGACAATAAATGCTCTACACGCAGATACACATATGTGCGGAAATGAGCTCTATTTCGTCAAATTTTAAAGACTAACAGAATTAGAAACCTTTCGCAAGGCGTCATTTATACTGAAGAAAATCTGAGCGTTTGTACCTAAGCTTTTCTTTGTATTCGCCACTTATATAAGCATAATCATGTATGCTTATAAGTCGTAAGTATCGTATACTTGCTGGTTTTAACCGAAAAAAGACCGATAAGCATCTGTCGATGTAAGGAATACAAAATCGATTAAAATCGAAAATACCGATATCTGAAAATTTACGTCCCAGCTACACTATGCTCACCCTTAAGCTGAAACTGCAGCCTAAGCTACAAGCGCAAGCTAGCCCGCGATCCTGACTTTTAGACGATCATTTCTAGCGCGAGTGCTCGTTCTGCGGAAGAACGCTTCAAAGCAGCGACCTCGAGCTCTTCTGCTTGTGGCATTGACTGCAGTTTCAGCTTAAGGGTGAACGGAGTATAGGACTGTTTTGGCCGAAACTCTCCTCCATTACTCTTGCACTCTTTGCTTCTCATGAGATTTTTTCACCAATCATCCCCACTTCTATCGACCATCCAATGATATAACCGAAACACGCCGGTATTTGAAAAATACATCAACGCTGAGAAATCGTTCGCCGATTTGCCTTATAAATGTACTACACCTACAAATATACGCCCTAGTCATAAGGTATGTTTTTCTTTTGTATTTTCATGTCTTTTACGCAATGGTGCCTTTGGGGTTTCATAACAATGGTGGAGATAACAGTTCGACTGGGCCTCGTTAATTGCACTTTGAGTGACTCAGGCTATTAGAGACTGTTGACCTCCTTATTTGTATAGAGAAAAAGAGGAGGTGAGCGGCGCGGCGTTCCCGAAGATCGACGAAGTAAAGGCGGTCTTGAAAGTGTATCCCCCGCTTTGAAATCACGCGTCGGTGCAAGGTCGGAGCGGGCAACTGGACTTCAAGGGGAGATTCGAGATAGGAGACACCACGTGAGAGCGCAGACAATTTGGGTCAAGGGGCCATGCGCTTTTCACAGCAACTTCGCGGGTTAAGAAAGTTGTTCGATATAAACCCTCTGAGACTCTCAACCATTCAAGGTCGTTTCGTTTAGGATAACTTTCCACGGAAAGCGCAACGAGCTAGTACGTGCGCCGTTTATTAGGTATTTCAACCGAAAGTCGTAAAAAGAAAATCCTCTGACTTCGAAATTTCTATGCGCTCGCTTTCACGGAGCGCAGTCTTAATGCGGTGAATGGTGATACGTGACAATATAAAATAACAATAACTAAATGAGTTCCCCCCCACCCCCCAAAAAATACTTTGCTTTTCAAAATTGGCTTGTAGGCTGCACGATATACGCGTCACTACAGATAGAGCCTTCTCTCACATACAAGCGAATTCACCTGCAAGTACCCCATAGGTAATTAGAGTAAAAACGCTTCTTTCAATATAAAACGTAACGGTAACGGTGTCATTTTATATCTTTTTTGTTAGATTATCTTATGCAGAAGAGCACCACAAAGAAACTGCGTGAGAAAGCGCTTGAAGTTGACAGTCTAGCTCGATTTATATTGCCGCGTGCGAATGACTGAGTCAGCAGCGTACTTGACTCCCACGCCGCTGGCTGGGGTTTGATCCCCGCCTCCGCTTGTCCTTTTTATCTTCTTTTGTTTGCATGACTGGAATGTTCCAGTTGACTAAAGAATCTTGTTGTTTGTTCGAGCTCGGAAACTTCTAGATACCCACGCGCTTATAAAAGGACCTTCGCATGGCTGCTTGAGTTAGTCGTCCTTCGGTCGCCGTCAAAGTTTGCACGATCTTTATTTATGTTTCTCGACACAAGTTCGCCACATTAAACGTTCATTTTAACTTTTGTTATTCAAGTTTCTTTTTATTCGTGATATTTTGGTGGAGGTGCGGGGTAACGCAATCTATGCTCACGATGCGCACCACCTGTGAGCACCATATCTCCTAGGACGACGACCGTGAAGGCGACGTCCCCGAAAACATCCGAGGATGATTCCAACTGTGACATCAACGACGACCTCAACTATGGCCTCGAAAACGACCAGGACTATGAACGCGACAAATCCCCGAGCTACGACCCCGACGATAACATGATGACGACTTCGACGAAGACGCCGACGAGGAAGCGGGCAGCGACTCCAAAGACAAACCCCGGCTATAACGTCAACAACCAACCCGACTACTGCCTTGACGACAAACAGTGTACTCGACCTTGGCAACGAGGCTGACGACGATACTGGTGATGGCACAGGCGACGACTCGAACGACGACATCGACGTCGATCCCGACTACGACTTCGACGGCAACCCTGACGACGACTTCGACGGCGACACAAGGACGACCTGAACGATGACTTTAACGACAAACCCGACTACAACCTTGACGACGACCTTGATGAAGAAACCGATGACGATACCGACGACGAGTGTGATGTCGACCACGAAGACGAACAGGACGGCGACGCTCGATCCGTCACTCAACGAGCGGAGGAAGTCCGCCAGCTCGGCCGCATTTTGATTCAAGCCACACAACTTGCTGACGATGGCAGGTACAATCTTTGTCGCCACGACGTTCAGTTCCAGCCCGGCCACCAAGTGTGGATCTGAACACCAATTCATGGTCGCAGCGAGGTACTGCTAAGGTGGTGCTTCGGCTTCAAGCTTATTCGCTACTGAGCAGACTTGTATATTTTTTCGTTACAAGTAACGAAATTACTTGTAATCCCTCACATTCATCAGTAATTTAGTAGCGGAATAATTGCGTATTTGTCAGAGTAATTGTAAGGTAATTCCCTTACACATTTACGTAATAGATTCGTTACGATCCCTTATATTATTTTCACGAAACCAAAGGTTGTTTTTATTTCGGCAAAGTCGAGCGCAGTCACACTGTCACGGGCAATGACCAAGTGCAAAGGGAGGCTTGCGCTCGTCAGTTTCCCACAGCCTTTCTTTACAACACCAAACCCCTGAATCAATTTTTAAAGCCTAACATCAATGTCGAGAAACCCAAATGGGTATTTCTACAAAAGAAACGATAAGGAAAAGGGGCGGGTGGGGGGGAGGCAAGCTATATTATTTTTTTAGTCCCTTTTTTGTTTTTTGCGATCGCAGACGGGGGTCGAGGACACTAAGTGATTGTGCGCCTCTTCGAGAAGCTCGACGCGGTCAGTGCACAGACAAGAATGAACAATGTCCTGACTACGACCATTCACATTATGTCATAACAGGAGACAACGCTCCGTCTACCCTAAAATCCAGTAAAAGAGATGTGGCATGTGAGCCAGCAGGCAGGCACGCTTGTTTGCTATCATATCGAGAAGCCCAATCAAAAGTAAAAAACAAAAAACACGACGCAGTGTTTTAAAAGATGTGTATCTTTGTTTTACAGTTGCGCGTTGCTGCAAAAGGATAGTTGCGACATGATAGTGTAAGGTAAAAGGTGAAAACACTCTCACTTAAATTTTAATGCGAAAAAATTAACTGTCCTATGAACCCCAAACGACGTTATCAGCTTTGAAACCACGCCAAACGTTGGCCAAACGGCACCTAAAATTCCCTTTCCCAAGTGAAGCCGATTTCTGGTGGATTATGATCCCATTGGCTGGCGCGCGTCATAAAGGAACGAGGCTCCCACTGGCTCTCGTGCGGCGTAGCTAAAAAAAAAAGCCATCAGAAGCTTTTTTATGGCGGCACAGCGCACGCAGCGGCCCCGCCGCCGGTCTAGAGCGGTGCGGCGGTGCGGGCCTGGAGGCAGAGCCCGTTCGGGCAAACTCCAGGAGGGTGCACGGCCGAGCTCAGCGGGGCGTGGTTCCTTCACGAGAGCGCGCTCGGCCGTCCACCGAGGAAACGTGGCCGTGCACGCCACTACGCCGCAGACGAACT
>JAZHYW010067369.1:0-11256 GCA_037355805.1 Ixodes ricinus | reverse complement strand
GCTGCACTTGTCAATCTTCACTCATTCCCAATATTATATATAAATATATATATATATATATATATATATCCTCATGAGACCCTGCGTCCACCAGTGTGGACATTGGGTTTTTAATTTTTGAAAAAAAACGGCGCCGCACATAAGAAAGAACTCCTGTCCATCGTGATGGACATATTCTGTGCTGCCATCTGGTGGAGTGTGGAGCAAACAGCACTGAAAACAACGCGCTGCTCGCAATTGCAAATGGCGGCCTGCAGCACTCGCACGTTCTACGGCCGACGCCAAGGTATGTAATCAGTTTACGTGATTTACACAAACGGAGGCCTTGCTAATTTATATTTCTAGTGATCTTGAAAGTTCACAGACGGTTAATAATGCTTAATATTGACAACAGTAATAGCATGGGTTGCAGTAGTCGCTTGAAAAACTGCATGTCCGCGTGGGTGGACACTGGGACCCAAAACTTGTGACTTGAATTTCGCGATGACCATATTTTGCTCGCCATCAATGTCAAACACTCGCGAATTGAAAACAATTGGTTTGTCTGACTCTGTTATATTTTGCAGGACTAACAACAAGTCAGGCTGATGCCATTTTAGACAGTGTGTGCGGTGCCACAAGTTCTGACGTTGACGACTCTGACGATGACATTGATTTTGTGGCAGCAGAAAATGAAGTTAGAGAAGATTCTTCGTCTTCTGACGAATCAAGTGATGAAGATGAATCGCGGCCGCCTCCCAGGAAACTTTGGAAACCCTCTGCCAGCCCTCCATCCAACTCTGGCTTACCAGTTATGGAGACTGGGTGCCGACATGATCCAAGCAAGGGAACGTTCACACCTGGCGACTACTTTCGGCAGTACTTCGCTTCCAGCATGTATGAGACACTGGCTGAAAAGACTAACATTCGGATCCTGGAGCGAAATGGGACGATCGCAAAAGTAACAAGGCAAGAGGTTCAACATTTTTTGGAATATCTATGTTGATGAGTACAACTGGGTACCCTCGTCTTCGTTACTACTGGAAGGCTGGACTTGGAGTGCAGTTGATAATGAACGCCATGGGCCGAGACAGGTTTTTCCGGATCCGTTCTAACCTCACGTGCACAACTGAAATCGAGGTGCCTGATGCAGTAAAGAAGGAGGACAAGCTGTGGAAGGTGAAGCCATTTGTGAACATGATTCGGGATGGATGCCTCTCTCTGCTTCGGCCGAACTGTTTCTCAATCGATGAGCAGATGGTCCCTTTTACAGGAAGAACAGCACTCAAGCAGTATGTTCCAAACAAGCCGCACCCCATAGGCCTCAAGAATTTCGTCCTTGCGGGACAGGATGGATTGGTTTACGATTTTCATCTGTACCAAGGAAAATCTACTTTCCCAGACTATGGACTTGGGGTGTCAGGAAACTCCGTCGTACATCTGTGCCAGACCATCCCACAGGATTCCACGCTTTATTTTGATCGGTGGTTCACGTCTGTGCCACTCCTCGAAGCACTGCTTAGGAAGAAGATATTCGCAACTGGAACGATAATGAAGAATCGGATCCCGAAAACAGCCGATCTGGCTTCAGACAAGGAATTAGCAAAACAATCTCGTGGGAAATCAGATGGTGTTCTGAAACACGATGGCAGCCTCTCCATAACCAAGTGGTATGACAAAAAGGCAGTCACACTAGCATCCACAGCCTTTGGTGTTGAACCCGTTGGTACATGCCAGCGATACAGTAAGCAGGAGCACAGAAAGGTTGCAGTCCCTCGTCCAATGGTGGTTCAAAAGTACAACGACAAAATGGGAGGCGTTGACCTCTGCGACAGGATGATGTCTTTTTACAGCCAACGTCGCCGTACCACAAGATGGACCCTCAGGACGATTATTCACCTCGTTGACCTGGCCTGCGTGAACGCATGGATTGAGTACCGTGCGAATAAGAAGTATCTGAAGCAACCTGCCATGCAGTACATCGAATTCAAAATCAGTGTGGCTGAGTCACTTCTCAGTACCACACTTGAAGAGGATTCAAACTCCAGCGATGAAGACACGGTTGAAGTTCCGCGCAAGAAAGTCAAGCCGCTGCCAAGCCTGCCAGTCCGGACGTCGCAGGCACTTCACATGCCAAAGAAAGACAACATCAAGAACGCTGCACGGTGCAGGAACCCTGGCTGCTCAAAGAAGACTCGGCACCGTTGCACGTCCTGTGATATGTACCTTTGCATTGAGACTGACCGGCACTGCTTCTTTGATTTTCATGCCAAGAAATAAGTTTCATTTCTTTGCCGGTATCGCTCCAGTTTTGTTATTCTTCCTCCCCAAAGCCTGACCTGAAAAAATTAACTCACAAAATGTTGAATAAAGTTTGTGTTCATTTTCCTGACTTGAAGTGTAAAGTCCCACTGTCCATGTAGGTGGACATTAATTTTTACTGAACCTGCAAACTAATACTGCAAAAAAAATCATAAATGCTCAAACTAACTCCTAATCAAGCAGTTAATGTTATTTAATCTTTAATACCTATGCCGGATTTTTCTCGGGTCCCACGAGGTTAAATATATATATATATATATATATATATATATATATATATATATAGAGAGAGAGAGAGAGAGAGAGAGAGAGGGAACGTGGCGCAGGATGCCGAAAAGTATATATACGGCAGAAAAACACACTTGAGACGGTTGCTTGGAGTTTTATAACATATTATTTGCAAAGTGTCTGCCGACGTTTCGGCCTGAGGCATATATATATATACGCGAATATAGCTGCTCTCGAAAATGTAGTGAGAGCTTTGCTTACCTAACGAAAATTATAAACAAACAACAAAGCAGAAGGTGCTTTCTCAAGCGTGACACGCGGATTAAAACAGCTGCGGAGAAAGCAAACAAACAAAGAAACTTGCACGCAATATCCTAAAAAACAAAAATTAAAAAAATTATCCAGCATAGAGAATTTATCTAGGCTTTCGTCTCGCCGGGATGCGCATTAATGGCTCCACTATGCGGATCTTGATTTCTATCGCCGCGTGTCGCCGCAGCCTCGAGGAACAACGAGCCAGCAGTGATAGAGTCGATGAAGCGACACGATGGGGGCCACGGGCTTCTTTCGCGGTTGCGCAATCAAAGACGCTCGCCGGCCCACGCGGCCGAATCTGCCGGCTACGAGCGCGCCTCATCCTCCTTCTCCTGCTCTGACCTGGAAACGCCTGACGTATCGCACGACGATCGACAGGCACGAATGAAGCCCACTTTGACGGCCGACGGCCAGTTGTACGCCATTTGGGCCGAAAGTGTACGCTGCGCTAACCCCAACCTGCGGGGTAGTCGCCCCGGGGGACTCCCGACCAGCTCGGCTCTACCGACGCGTCCATCTACGCCGAGCCAGCCGTTGATGGCGCCATATGTCCGTCACACACCCGTTATGACCGAGTTCGCGGAAGCGAGCCAGGGCCACGGCAGCATCACAGAATAGAGACGAGCGGCGCGCTTTTTATCGTGACAGGATCTATAGGGATCCACTTTGGGCGTTCCGGATTCGCGTTCAAGTTCATTTGTGTACGCGTTTATCTGCGTACGCAGGAGACGAAGAACTAGCTGGAACGTGGGCAGGTCGGCAGCACTCCCGACTTCCTCCGCATGGTTTCCAAGAAGAGGAAAACAATCGATGGTTTTGAGTGCATGCGCGGCGCTGTCGACCTCTTGTCCTGGCGAACCGCAAGTACTCGCGCTCTAAAATTGTCTGGAAAACGGGTGAAAGTTTCGATTGATCAATAGTGGCGTGGAACTTTTACCCGGTCTTACATGTTGCACGGCTGCCCTTCGTCCCAAAGGTTTACTGCGTCCTAAAAGCTTAGTACTTTACGCCGATGAGGCAAAGCCTAAGCCAGTCACGCCAGGGATTCACCTCGCAGTTGGTCGTCTGAATCCCGGACCGGCGCCATGCAAAAACACGATGGCCGTAAAAGAGCGTTTCCCAAAGCATGGCCGCCCGAACTCGCTTCGGGTGGATAACGGTCGAAGCAACACTCAGGCGAGGCGACCGCAAATGCGCGCTTAATTAAGCGTCTGCAGGTTCAAATCTGAACCGAGGTGCGTGCAATCTGGACGAAGACTCTGCGGTGTACACAGCGTGTGGGCCATGCCAATTTTCAGTGGCAGCTCGCAGGTGGTCTCGTATCAAGCCCTTCCCGGAACTTTGTGGGGCGCGCCAAGTTCCCTTCGTGGAGATTGCAACGTAAACCCTCCTCAAAATTTCATTTCGCGGAGCGCGAAAAAGAAAGAAGAGAAACTTACTTTCTCCGACTCCGCTTGGCGTCTGAGAAGATGGCTAAAATCTTGTCCTCCCCCATTTCCTGTAAAATTAAAGATGAATTTGCCTCTAGAAACTACTGGACAAAGCTCGTGCAAGCCCCCAATCGCGCGTCTTTCAGTCGAACACCCGAATTCGAGACCGTTATCTGGAAACTTACTCCCAACATACGTG
This sequence comes from Ixodes ricinus, assembly GCA_037355805.1. NCBI lineage: Eukaryota > Metazoa > Arthropoda > Arachnida > Ixodida > Ixodidae > Ixodes > Ixodes ricinus. The sequence continues at coordinate 6,783 of JAZHYW010067369.1, read as the reverse complement.
AGCTCCACTGGCTTGCGCGTAGCTTCCATTGATAAAATTGACGCTCCGCGTTTTTTGACAAGTGCCAGACAAACTATTCTTGTGGAAAACGTGCGTGACATGTGCCACGAGCAAGTGCTCCGCCGCCATGCGCTTTCGTAGGCGCCGCCATGGCTTCAGCGATATGCGCCGCCATTTCCTTCCAAGGGCCGCACGAGGGGCGCATTTGACGCTACCTGTAAGACAAAAAAGGAAACACATATAGAGGGGCTTTAGTTCCCGCTAAAGCCCCTCGATGTGTTTGTGTTTTACCCTGCAAATAGTGTGAAAATACCGTGCCTCGTGCGGCCTAGAGGCAAATGGCGGCGCAGTATATACTGAAATGAGCGGCCCTTGGAAAGCAAATGGCGGAGGAGCACTTCTGCTCGTGGCATGTGTAACGCACTCTTCCCACGACTACGGCTGATCGGTACTAGTGCCACTAAATGAGCTACGTTTATTCTATGCGTCAACTATTTGGTGCTACATTGTCAAGGCTAGCGTAGCTTTCCATCAGTGCAGCAGTACCGCACTGCTGCAACAAAGCGCGTGGCTCTGTTTTTGTGCCTCGCATGCGCTTCCTTCGCACAACTGACTTTGTCAGAGTTGGAGCACTGGGGCCAAGCTAATAGCTTCGGCTGGACAGCGTAGCGCCCGGTTCCCCGATATGGCCGTGGGCGTCGGCCTCTTGGTGCTCAGAACAGAGCAGACAACAACTGCCGATCGTCAGCATAGAAAAGTGCGACGTCCTCAGCATTAGGTCTCGTGTTAGGAAGCCTCGCGCAACATTTCTTTGCTCCGTCACGAACTGTTTAAACATTTGTGAAGGACGGAAGAGCTGCTTCCTGTGATTTTAGATAAAGCTTTGGCAGATAACTGGCACCCATGATCTTAAGCACCAAGACGGTTAAGTGTCGCCAGACAGAAGCAGCTTATTTAGTGGCTCTAGTCGGTACATGTAAGAAAAGCGGAGCGTGAATTTTACCAAGGGGCTTTAGTCCCCGCTGGTGCCTCTGTGCACGTGCAAACACCATCGAGAGAAAAGCGCTCAGTGTGGAAGAGGGGAAGAGACGACGTTTCTTTTACTATCAATCCCCAAGTGAGAGTGTGAACATTCGATTGGCGGAGAAGAGGTGCGGCGACCTTCCTCTAACTTCGTGATCTGACCACCAGGTGGTGCGAATTTTAGGCGCAAACCCACTCCGACTCCTTAGTCCTCTGACACGAGATTGTGACAGCACTAAGTGATCGAAGCACAGACCTCGTCAAAGATAGGTACTGCAGTCCATGCCGTGCATCTCACTACAAATGCACTGCCCCTCGTAGCCAAAAAGATGAAATCCCGTGGCAAACAGGCGGGTAAAAGTGGTAGCATTGGTCTACCCTTTACTGCCGGTACGTGATGGGGCGATTCTATCAGCGCCCACCTAACACAGCTGGAAAGGGGCAGTGGCCATATAAGATCCCACAGTTCATGTGGAGTCGGGCAGCGTAACCGAAATACGGCAAAAACTTGCCCGCTGATACCAGCAAAACAATATACGAGCGTGTGATCAAAAAAGTTCCTGAGACTTGTTTCAGGTAGAGTAAAATGAGAGGGCAGCACTCTGATGCGAGCAGCTGTCAAAGTGCGGTGTAACATTTATTTGTCATTGCGGCAAAGAGCGTCCTTTTGTGAAAATTCTAGCGCTGCTCTCACACGAACGACTTTTGAAATAATTCGGCAGTCTTATGGCGAAGAGGCATTGCACTGTGCTAGGTGTATTCAGTGCACTCGCGATTTAAGAATGGCAGAACATCGCTGGAAGACGAAGAGGGGTCAGGAGACTTTTCACGAGCACAACCCACGAAAATGTGGACAGAATTAGAAAGTTTGCCCACGAGGATCGTGAGACGATCAGCGCGAATCGCAGAAGGTGCTTGGCACGCTTCAAGAGGCTTTCCAGTTAGCTTTTCAAAAGTGGCAAAAGCGACTGGAGCGCTGTGTCGTTGCACAAGAAAATAAGTTTGAGGGATATAGGGTATAAACATATGGTAAGGTACTTTGATGCATACAGAATTAGCCTCCGAACTTGTTGATCGCACCTCGTATTACAGAGGGTAGACATAATATTGGCCACCATATTTTTATACGTGTTTTCTCCAGCAGGCAATGCCATTCCACAATTTTCACTTGAACACCATCACTAATGGTGGGCTAGAAGGGGCGGTGTGGCGATCGCTCGCTACTCCCGGCGGTCAAGAGAGGTCCCACGCTTCATGCCTTCTTGTGTTCCTAAACTATGGTACGTACCATCTGCAAGCTGGCACAGCGCAACAACAGCAAAGACCAGGTAATTCATTGGAAATTAGGATCCAAGTAAAGCGAAGCAGGCAAATATATATATAAGAAGTCGTGTTCCCATTTATGACTAAACAATGCCTGTTGGATACCGCTCTCGCCAGTGCGATCGTCAAACCTTCCTTTCTAGCCCACCATACCATCATCCTTGAAGCAAACTTATACGACACTCATTACAAGCAATCAAATGACTTGTAATCGATTACTTTTCGAAGTAAATATGTAATAATCTTATTATTATTTTAGGTTGTAATCCCAAGAGTAATCTGATTACCTTTGAAAGTGCTTGTGCTTTGTACCCCCCAGCAGTTTTCTAGTTCATGACTACAAAGCTAAAACGCTGCGCAAACTTTGCCAGCTTCTAAATTTTGCGAAAAACAAATATAGATGGCAATGCAATTACTGCAAAGGTGCAGCGAGTTGGACAAGAATAACGATAATAATCCCCGGCAGCGGCACAAGAAAGGGACAAACACAAACTCCAAACACAGCTATAGGTGACTGGTGTGCGACTGAAAAATCCGCCTGGTCCTGGTATCGAACCAGGGGCCTGTCCGGAGAGTTCCCTGGTTCGATACCAGGACCAGGCGGATTTTTTCAGTCGCACGCCGGTCACCTAGCTGCGTTTGGAGATTTGTGTTTGTCCTTTGCCCCCCTTGTTTCCCTTCTCCAGTGGTTACAATCGTCAACAAATAATCAAACGACTGTTACTGAGCTGTGCGAAAAGAAGACAGGCTCTTTGTCTGGACAGTGGTTTGTTAGGCCCAAAGTTGGGACTGTGAAGACCGAGTTCTCTACAAAAAACCCTTTCGTTGCGAGGTTTAATGGTTAATTTTGCACCTGCGCCTTATTAACCGTTCAAGCAATACGCTCTTTTCCTCTAAAAAAAAAATAAACCCCCTTGCCCAAAGCGGTTCCACACTCTGGTGCCGTTAAGACAATCAAAACCAGATAATGTCAATGCTGAAGTGTGACAATAAACGTAACCTTAGCTTTGTCACATGAAAGATAAGCAGTTGGCATTCCACGAGAATCCAGCATTTTCCGAATTCAAGGTGTGAGAGTTTTTCGTTATGAAATTAGCGGGCGCCGCACAGAGAGTGCGAACGTTCTTTCGGGGCGTGTTTGCTGCGTTTAGCTACTGTGACCTAGACTGAGCTCCCGAAACATCGCTTTTGTGCCCATTGTGGCTTATCTTTCGCCCCAAGTTCGCACCAAGAGGTCTTTCCCCTACCTTTTCCACCAGTTTCCTCTGAGGAATCCTCGAACTAAGACCCTGACGGTCCACCAAATGTGGCAGATTGAGAAGATGAGTGGTTCATAATCCGGTGATTCTAATCCATATCATGGACAGTACGAAAGGACCTGTTTGCGAACCGGCAGAAAATCTACCGTTATCGGAAAGGTAACTGTTACGTTTCCAAGTAACGGTCAATTACGTTTACTCCAAATAATTAAGAAGTATAATTCAATAGTTTGAACAAAGAGTAATTGACAGTGCAATCGATTACTTTTTTTGTAACGTGTACTAAATTGTTTTGAAATGAGAACGCCGGAAAAGCGTACAGCCACATGGCAGCATGACGTCACGCGAAAGCAGTGGCGCCATCTGCGGCGCAGGGCACGCGCAAACGCTTCGTGCTTATGCTACATTCACAGTGGCGTTCGAATCGCAACCGCGAAGCGGATCCGCTACTTTTCGACATCTAATGCGCGTGGAACTGCACTAATTCTTTAAAGGTAAACCCGGTAAAATATTTTCAACGAGGTTGAAAATCTCCTCGCCACTCTTCCTGTCTCTCCCAATCTACCTTGACGGCGGAGAACTCCTTTTGTTGCTGCATGTTGGGGCTGGAAGAGCCGGGATAAGTTCATATCCCATATCCCGGCTGCATATCCCGACTGAGCCGAGATATGCAGCAACAAAGGTGTACCCCCACCGTCAAGTCAAGAGTGGGAGAGGGAGAAATGGGAAGGGTGGCGAGGAGGATTTTCACCCTGTTTGAAAAATATTTTGCAGGTCGGCCTTAACGCAACCGCGTTGGCAACCGCTTCGCTAGTTGCGTTTCAACGGCAAGTGTGAATCAGGCATTAGAGGAGCGGTCCACGGCTGCTGAGGGCAAAACAGCTTATTTGTAAACAGTGAGTCGGAGAAGAGACGAGCGCATCCTGCGCACAAACAAGAGCCGCGCGTGTGACACAGGAGCAGTGGCCGGTCTCACGGAATGCCGCAGCCATAGCGCGTGCTCGGCGCGCCGATAGACGCTCCTCCACAGACAGTTTCTCCGAGCGGCGATGTTTGCTTACCAGCAACGCTCGGCCGTTCAGTTCCGCGATGACACGGCGACCGAGAACTCCGCAAAGCCGTACTGGAAAGATGAAAACAAAAACATATATACGTGAGTGACAGCGCGCACATAACAATTCGATAATGCCGAGAGAAACTTCTCACTTCACACGACTACACCTGACAGATGGAAGGAACAAGACGGCGTAAAAAGAACTGGGCACCAAAGTGCGGGTACGGTGACCACAGTGCAGGGATTCAGGAGGATACCTTCTTTTAAAGTGTTATCCCTTCCGTGCCCCAGGTTTAGTCATATGTGAAGTATTCACCAGCCCGACTGCGCGTTCACCATTCGGTCATCGAACCAGTAACGAAAACAAATACCGATGTCCACGGAGGTGTGCTCACTGTCTGCTTCAGCATATACTCGGGGACAACTTTCTGTGGTATACCGGAAAAAGTGAAGAATGCGCGTGCACAGCTTTGATCGGCGTTCGATCTACTCGAGCGCCCCTATAGCTTCTGCGCGTCTTGTCAACACCGGTGCATGATCCGCATGGAGGCACTGATGCTATATCAGTAACATCACGCGTGGAACATGGCCCTGATGTAGTCAATTAGGGAAATGCAATAAAATATCAAATACAAAAACATAGCCAATAAAATGTTGACGTTTTCTCGATATCAGCGACTACTAAAATGAGCTCCATATTTCTTAATAGTTATCAGCGCCCTTGTGTGCTTTCAGGGCTTTCATAGACCCTCCAAGACTGCCGGTGCCCAAAACTCTCTGGCCGTTCTTTGGACTACACCGTGCTTGAGAAAAGTGATTCCGAGCAACCATACCCCAAACAGTTTTGCTCTTATACGTCCTTGTCGACGATTGATAGCAGTCTGAAAAGGGGTGGCTATCCAGAAATGGTCTATTAGCTCTGCCCCTGCAGTCTCGAGACAACGCAGAATACACCTAGGAATTCAGCCTCCTCGGATAATTACTACGCGCTACGAGACACGCGGGCAAAAAAATGGCATACGTGTGACGGATCGTTCCCACACAATCAAGGTGGCCGCAGTGAGGACACAACAACGACCAAAGGCGCAAGCCCGCCCAAACCGCCCAACATGGCGGCTCGAACGCGCTAATGCTAGCAAATGGCTTATGCTAATCAACGAGACAAAAGAACAAACGGCACCATCCTTCAAGTTCCTTTCTCCCAAGTTTATATAGACGTGTATATAGTACCAGGCGCGAGCGAAGTACCGAGGAAAAGCCGACCCTGCAGCCCGGGAACCGCGCAGCGAACCGTTCGTCGCTACACTTTTAATTAAGGCGTTTCGCGGGCCAAAGGCCGACCTTGCACGCCTGCCAGGGGGACCGGAGGGTGAGTTCGAGGAAGCGGGCAATCCGCCAAATACGCGCAGCGGGCGGGTCACCCAGAGGGGAGGACCCGCGCGATTAGAAGCAGGTCTTCCATTTGGAAAGTTTTGTCGCGATTCAATAACACCGTTTCCTGTCTACGGACGTTTGAAGGGATACTTCAACGAAATTTGAAATATTCCCGTCGTGTTCAAAAATAGGTTGAATATGATCCACAATATCCGTAAATGACAATCGCCCGTTTGTATTTTGATCCTGGTGGCTGTATTTTTCGTTATAAACGGCCCACTCTGGCAAGCGCTCGGAGAAGGCCCAGCGCAATCGTGACGTAAGTCGTCTCAAACGAGCAAAGCCAGGCAAAGCTACGGCGAGGCTGACGTCGAGAGGATGGCCTAGTCGGTCCAGCCACCGAAGCGGCTGCTTTTGTATGAATTTTGAGTGACGGGTTAATCTTCTATAATCTTGTAGGGGGACAATAGCGACTTCTGCGACACACAAAAGGATTCTCGGAAAGAGGATTTCCTCCTTCCACCCTTCTCTCGTCGTGGCCGGAGGCGAGACGACTTCCGTCACTAGCTGTCAAGGTTCCTAGACGAGCATTACAAACGAGGCGTTAGCGACATCCACCAGGTGCTCTTTGCTAATCGTTTAATTCGTTTTAAAATTCCTTTTCGAGACTTTTTAACAAGATATTGGTATGTTCCATGTGATACTGCTCTTTTGAACACATATAGACCAAAAAATGAGCGCCGAAATTTC